>JBBPTX010000018.1:0-184380 GCA_038094595.1 Pulveroboletus aff. annulatus | reverse complement strand
AACCTGTGTTGTATGTTTGACAACCCATACCTTGTCTTTTGACTTTTCACCTATCTCCCGCACTTTAGCTTCGATGGCATTCTTTTTGATCTTGTAAATACGGAGGTCCTGGTAAATGCTTTCAACGAGAAAAGTGAAGTTGGGCGTAGCGAGGTCAGTTATCTTCGCGAGCAGTGTACCTAGGTGGGCATCGGGGAACATTGTCTTCGGGGCAGTGTTCATCGTGCGCTTGGAGGTGGAAGACGCCACTGCACCAGCCGAAGGTAGAACTGTACCAGGCAAAGCTGGTAAAACAAAAGATGGATCAACTTGCAGATTCTGTCGTTCCTCAGAAACTGCGGATACGAAATTGAATGGATCGATAGGATGCGGCGTGTCTTGAAGAAATTGGTCAGTTGATTTGGCGACAGTGCAGTAATCTTACCATTCAGAAACTGTATGCGATATGAACTGAAAGGATCATATTCGCAGTAGCCGATATATGATTCCCAAAATGGACCTTTCACATAGGGTACAAGCGGCACAACTACCTTCCTTTTCTTGTCTGACCGCTTTTCAGCATTTTCAGCTTTCCGTTTCGGCGGAGGCACAGTCAGATCGAAGTGGGGGGATGGTAAATTATCTGGGTCGAGAGGTGGGTGAGTTTCATCGTCATCATCAACTAACCAGCTGTCGAGATCGGAATCCACGTCTTCAGCGTCTGGCTCCTCCTCCTCTCCATCATCGACATCGTCTGCATCACCCGGGCTTTCGTCCTCCCAATCTTCCCCACTATCATACCCATAGTCTCGGCTCAATACATCACGCTCAAGTGGTGTGCGCGGGCCCACTTCGCGAGAATTACGGGTCCATGTCCCATAGTACCCTGGTCTCGAATCTTCGTGGAAGATAAATACTTTGGCCGGGAAGACTCGGCGGTCTCGGAGGACGGAAAGTAGATGGCGAACTTGTGTTGGGTCGCCTGCGACCTCAGCGTCATTAAGTTGTGATACGGTATCTCGGACGCTGCGAGGGTTATTTAGCTTGAAGGATGACACCTTTCGTGTTCTTCGGTAAAAACTTGGCCAGGTCTTGCGCAGTTCCTCGATAAATTCCTGCAAAGTCGCAGGAGAATCATCCGGGAGATATGAAAACGCTATCTCATTGGATAACATCTCAGGATTTGGAATTCTTTGCATTGGTATATCATCGTCAACGACGATGACTTCCTCGTAGGTCACGCTGGTCATCCAACCATGAGATCTCCTGCCCTTCAAGAACCAGTTATACGGGGCGAGTTCTGCGCCCTTCTTCAGCACGAATGGCTTGAACGTCTTTTGGAATTCGCTATCCACTACGGGACCAACAGAGGCGTTTGGTTCTTTAGTGGGCGATTCACCGGCGGAGGGTTTAGCTTTCCCAAAGAAATTTGCCATGATTGAACGGGACCGGTCCTGGGCTTCCTTCTCTTTCTTCTCTTTTTCTGCCTTTGCGGCCCGTTTCTCTTCCTTGTCTTTGATCTGCAACAAAGTCTGAATATCGAAAACAAAACAAAAATAACTAATGAATTACTTTGGCAGCCTTCTCCGGATCAGGGGCTTTCTTCATACGTCCCTTTGGCGCAAAGTTGTCGAGCTATTGTAATACTACACCTGAGCTCCAGAGAATAAACCTGTTATAGAGGCTCACCGCTTCGCCATCGACCATATCGCTGGATGCGTCCTTTGGTGTATGATCCTGCAAGAAATTCTCATTGTTGACGGCCAAAGCAGTTCCTGTATCTGATTTGTTGACATCCTTTGCGGGAGGTTTAATGACACCCTTTGGATCAAGAATGGCGTCTCGCTCGACTTGGGAAAGACTCTCAAAGGCTGCATGCAAATCAGTATTTGCCTGTTCAGAATCAGATTCTTTTTCGCCAGCAACACGACACAAAATCCACTGCCTACCTGAATGCGTTCTGCCAGCCTTGCATCAGCGTTATCTCGAGCAGACTTAGGGAGCCAGTCTCGGTAGGCATCCTGTACCTCCCACCGCCAGATGCAAACAGCTGCAGGGAGTTTCTGACCCAAGGAGCCGTCGAGTCCATAGTTAGTCCTAGTCATGTGCGTCTTAATTGCATGTTCGATCGCGGAGAGCGGAAGATTGGATTCAAGGCTGAGGCGGTGAGCATCCTCAACTTCGCCTGGGCTTGGGAGTAGAATTACACGGATTTGTCTGGCCAGAGGCACAATGCTCTTGTCACTAGGTTGGGTCGGCGTCATTCGCGAAAGCACTGGACATATGGCATACCTCTCTTGGGCTAGTTTGACAATGAGAGGTTTGTGGTCATCTGGTATGTTGACCAGAGGTTGATCTTGGTTCTGAACGTGCGAATCAAGCATCTCACGAAACTTCACAATTTCTAGCTGGAAGTTAACATAGACGTGGAACACCACGCGCGACACCTACCTTGCATGGTCTCCGAAGCCTTGTCCAAAGAGAGAGGTTTTTGTCTAAAGATGACTTTACCATTCTTGAGCTCGGCAATGGGGTTTTTTGGTACTGTTTGGAAAGATAGTGAGCCGACAGAGAAGATCTACAATGACCAAACACTTTACTGGAAGATGTAGACGCGCCAGGAGTGACTAATACACGTCACTCTGTATACGAGACACGCTTTTTGCTGCTGCACTCACCGACATCTGGAGCAGGGAACGCCATGACAGCCGACGTGAAATAGAACGTGCTCAAGTCGCGTCTACGTTCTTATGGGGCCATGGGAATTTATTTGTCATACGCGACACAGATCACGTCGCGTCCCCGGGACGCGTCTCTGCAGAAGATAATAGTGCAATGGCTTTCTTTCAGCCTCAACAAACCAAGAGAGCAGCAGATACTGGCCACTCCGCTGTTCCTGCACTGCAGCCTTGGGTGGAAAAATAGTACGTGCACCTGTCTGCTTGGTGGCCCATTTGACCACTTTCTGCTCTAGCCGACCACGGACAATAGATGATGTCTCTGCTCAAGAACACACAGTAACGGTGTTGCGCAAGGCACTCTCTTCTACTAATGTCGGTTTCTGTTTCTTCGGCTTTCCGTACCTCTTACCATCTTTGCAGCTTCCTCACATGCTCTTTTATGGGCCCCCAGGGACAGGGAAGACATCCACGATTCTTGCATTATCGCGACAGCTCTTCGGGTGTGTAATGCACTGGCGCTTGTTAAACGTTGGTTCATGGACTCTTGTTTCTTTCCAGTCCCGACAACTTTCGTGAGCGCGTGCTTGAACTAAATGCATCAGACGAGCGAGGCATTTCCATCGTCAGAGATAAAATAAAGGCATTCGCGCGACAGACACCAAGAGCGCAAAAGGTTGCCTCAGATGGTAACTCATATCCTTGTCCGCCCTACAAAATTGTTATTCTCGACGAGGCCGATTCAATGACCCAAGATGCTCAGGGTGCCCTGCGACGCATCATGGAGACGTACGCGCGGATAACTCGTTTCTGTCTCGTCTGTAATTATGTCACGCGGTCAGTGCGTTCAATACGCTCTTCTAGCATCTCTAAGATCGCATTATGCAGCATCATCGAACCGTTGGCCTCGCGCTGTTCAAAATTCAGATTCACTCCCTTAGACTCGTCATCAACGTCGTCTCGGCTCTTGCACATCGCCGCTGCAGAACATGTCAATCTCACGTCTGAAGTCGTGGACATTCTTATAGCCACTTCCAACGGTGACCTTCGCCGATCCATAACATATTTACAGTCAGCATCTCGTTTATCTGCTTCGACGGTCCCCCCCACACCCATCACCTCACAAGATATTGAAGAAATTGCTGGCGTGGTACCAAATACAGTCGTAAACGACTTTGCGCGGACGCTCGGAATCGATATGGACTCGACGGGCGATATGCAAATTGATGATATGTCAGTGGTTCCCAAACGAGAAAGTTTTGGTACAATTCAGAGAAAGGTCAAGTCTATCATGCGAGAAGGCTACTCTGCTTCGCAATTACTGGTACAGGTTAGCGGAATTGCCGTATAGTCTAGTACACTTACTCATGAGTGGACCAGCTTCATGACAAAATAATCGTCCATCAAACTTTACCAGCTCGACAGAAGGCCAAATGCGTGATAGCGATTGCCGAAGCTGACAAGGCTCTCTGCGATGGCGCGGATGAAGAACTGTGGACGCTTACGGTTGCATTGCAAATCTACAAGGTTTTGGTGTCATACTAGTAATTAGCTACTAGTGTCACGCCATCGGTGATTTTGGGTCTATCACTCTGCTATACCGACTTCCGGCAAAAAAAAGGCGGTGGAATATATCTCACGCTAACCCACTGGATTGATACAGTTCGTTTGGCAAAATACGATGAAAACGAGATTCGGGTGTCATGCGTGCGAGAAGAAAACAGGTGGACAATTAAACACGAAGCGACAATGGAACATTGCTGTATTTTGCGTGTATCGTGATATATCCCCTTACCGAATACCAGCAGTTGCTTTCTGGAGAGCACGTTTGATACCAAGCTGTGCTTTCCTGAGCTCATCAGCTGTGGAATCCTCAATCTCCAATTTCTCGAGTGCACGAGCAAGCTCAGCCTCGACTTGTTGTTTAGCCCCGCGCTTGAGTTTCATACCAATCTCTGGAGAGGTAATTGTACCCTCGACCTGATGAATGTATGCCTCAAGGTCAGATTTTGCTTCGTGGCGTGAGGAGAATTCCTTGTCAGCTTGCTTGTACTGCTCAGCATCCTTGATCATCTGATCAATCTCAGCAGCAGACAAACGACCAACTGAGTTGGTGATGCCTGGGGGAGCGGGTTAGATAGGGCACCTCGGTCAATTGTGGACGTACTGATGGATGCTTTGCGACCAGAAGCGCGGTCCTGTGCCGACACTTTCAGGAGACCGTTCGCATCAACCTCGAATGTAGTCACTAGCTCGGCTTGACCGCGAGGCATCGGAGGAATGCCCGTGAGCTCGAATTCACCAAGCAAACGGTTGTCGCGGCACTGGGTGCGCTCACCCTCGTAACTGAAAGAGAAGTATCAGCGATCACCATCCAACGATGCCACGATACTGAAGCTTACACTGGAAAAGTGACAGTAGTTTGATTGTCCTCAACGGTGGTGAATGTTCTCGACTTGTTGGTAGGTATGGGAGTATTCCGGGGAACGACGACTCCAAAAACGTCGCCTTGCATAGCAACACCGAGCGACAGAGGAGCAACATCAAGCAGAAGGAGATCAGCGGTTTTATCAGAGGTTTGACCAGTAAGAACAGCAGCCTGGACAGCAGCACCATAGGCGACGGCCTCGTCAGGATTGATAGATTTGTTCAATTGACGGCCACCGAAATATTCCGACACTAGCGACTGAATTTTTGGGATTCGGGTCGAACCACCGACGAGAACAATGTCATCAACCTTTTCACGTGGAATCTTGGAATCCTTCAGAACTTTCTCAACGGGCTCAAGGGTCGACTTGAACAAGGTAGCATTGATTTCCTCGAAACGGGCACGAGTTATATTCGCAGAGAAGTCTTCGCCCTTCCAGACCGTCATGTGAGGGAAGTGATACAACAAGCGCGCTGCAACGAACCTGGTACAGGGAATCTACTTCAACAGTTGTTTGAGTGACACTTGATAGCGTACGCTTGGCACGCTCGCAAGCACTTCTCAGGCGTCGGAGGGCACGGGGATCTTCGGATATGTCGTGCTTAGTCTTACGCTTGAATTCGTTTTTGAAGTGTTCTAGAAGTGCATTGTCGAAGTCCTCACCACCCAAGTGAGTATCGCCCGCTGTGGCCTTTACAGCGAAAACACCGCCACTGATGTTGAGAAGAGATACGTCGAAAGTTCCACCACCAAGGTCGAAAATCAACACATTCTTCTCGGCCTTTGACTGACGATCGAGGCCGTAGGCGATAGCTGCTGCGGTAGGCTCATTGATGATACGAAGAACATCGAGACCAGCGATAGCACCAGCATCCTTGGTAGCCAGCCGCTGAGAATCGTTGAAGTAAGCCGGAACGCTATAAAGTATGATTGGAAAGATACGCATGAAAGCGATTGCATATTTAACTCACGTGACAACGGCTTTTTTAACAGTCTTGCCAAGTTTTGCCTCGGAGATCTCTTTCATCTTTGTTAAGACCATGGACGAGATCTCTTGAGGTGTAAACGTTTTTTCCTCTCCCAGATAGTTGACTTTGATCAAAGGAGAACCTTCTTTTTCGACAACCTCGAATGGCCAGTGACACATATCCTAGAAATAGGATGCGAATGCTATCAAGAAATGCAGGAGAGACGATTACCTTCTTCACATCAGGATCACTGGCGAGATGGGTCAAACATACAAAAGGTCGTTCGGTGAACAACTCACTCGTAACGGCGGCCGATCAAACGCTTGGCATCAAAGACGGTATTGCGAGGGTTCATAGCTGCCTGATTTTTGGCGGCGTCACCGATTAAACGTTCCTCGGATGAAAAGGCGACATATGATGGTGTGGTGCGGTTGCCCTCTACGATCAATAGATGGTATCATGACAAGAATGAGCAGCCTGTAATGGATACTCACGATCGTTGGCGATGATTTCAACCCGATCATTTTGCCAGACACCAACACATCTGAAGGAATATAAGCGCAAGACGATGATCAAGGTACGACACGCACGAGTAAGTTGTACCCAGATCGATGCCAACAGCGCCGTCAAAAGCGTCGTCTTCCATTATTTTAGTTGTCTCTTTGAACAAGGGAAAGAGTCGTGGTGGAAGGAAGGAAAGGTCACTGAAAAAAATCGATGTGCTGAGGTAAGCTTATCTGTTCATTGGAAGAAAATTGCACTGCCACCTGGCCAGCACCTCGACCATGGCAAGCCGAGCGTTGAGACCGTCGACGAGATGTCTACCAAGATTCGTCCGAACAATGTATACCGCTCCAGGGAGAGAAATGATATTGCAATCTCAGGACGACTGGCGGCTCTTGCAGGAGAACAGGGCCCGATTCAAACTTCTTTGTGCGCACATTTCTTCTGCTCCTCGTTATTGAAGCTTAGCCATCATCACAGTTGACATGTTTAGCGACTACGGCTCGACCCAGACTCGGGAAAACACCTACCAGCCTCACCATGCATATACCCGTGCAGTTGGTCCGTCCCATGTCACTGTTTCCGCACTCATCGCTGCTGGTGCACACCTCGGACATACGAAAGCACTCATGAATCCAAACTTTCTGCCATATGCTTTTGGCATCCGTGCTGGCCTCACGATTATTGACTTGGATCAGACTGTCCCACTGCTGCGCCGAGCTGCCAGCATTGTTAGAGCGATAGCCCAGCGGGGAGGCACCATACTTTTCGTCGGCACTCGTCCGGACCTCCGAGATATTGTCCGTAACGCAGCGAACAAACTGGAAGAACAAGGCTACCACATTGGCGAGCGGTGGCTGCCCGGAATCCTCACAAACAGACGACAGCTCTTCCCATCCAGCAGCCAAAACTATCTCCTTACTCCTGACCTTGTCGTCTTTCTCAATCCAATGGCCAACATAAATGCGATACGTGAATGTGCCATAAAGCACATTCCGACCGTTGGCATCGTGGATTCTAACGTTGATCCACGTATTGTTATGTACCCCATCCCAGCCAACGATGAAAGTCCACGCACTGCCCAGCTAATATCTGGAGTACTCAGCATCGCCGGGCGGGATGGTATACTTACCCGACAGGGGGAGGAGAGGGAGTCAGAACGTATCAGAGACCGGATGATGATTATAGAAAAACTGTCAAGTCCTGAAGCATGAATATTAATGTGGCTAGGTATCATTTGAGTCGTACTGCAGCTGCCTATCTAGACCTCATCTGTTCTGCTTGCACATCGAACCAATACTCTGAGTTGCTGTTTAGCACATGCAACCGAGCAAAAACGTCATTGGACTCACGTTCCGCGCCAGCTAGAGCCCTCATATTCCCACCAAGCTTATTGACGGTTTCAGTATGCTCATCCTCCTCTATACTGTCAAACACGATCCCACCCCCCGCCTGGAGGTACGCAGTCCCATTTTTAAACGTCATCGTCCGAATAGCGATGCAGGTGTCCATTGCATCGTCGGCAAAGTCAAATCGACCCACAGCCCCAGCATACACACCACGTTTTTCCTTTTCCAAACTCGATACGATCTCAATCGCCTTGATTTTGGGTGCGCCAGAAACTGTACCTGCAGGAAAAATGGAGCGAAAAGCATCGAATCTGTCGATTTTCTGCAAGTTCCATCACCATTCCTTGGCTGCAAGTCACCCGCTCACCTAGTAAGACCGTCTCGCAATAATCCAGATACTTGGGAGGTCAGATGAATAACGTGACTGAATTTTTGAACCTGCATAAGGTGGTCGACCTTGACAGTCTCTGGCTTGCATACACGATTGACATCATTTCTTGCAAGATCGACGAGCATGATGTGTTCTGCTCTATCTTTCTCCGATGCACTTAATTGTTCCGCTAGCAACTTGTCCTCTATATTGCCATAGATTCAAATGTGACCGGATCAGGAGAAATGAAACGAACCACAGATTGTTTGGCCTCTTTTTGTGGTGCCTGCAATGGCATGATTGTATACCTTGTTGGCCTCCACTTTACATAACGTCTCTGGGCTGGCACCAACAATCTGCAGGTCGCCACAGTCCAGGTAAAACGTGTACGGACTCGGATTCACCTGGCGAAGGTGCCGGTACACGTTGAATGGATGAAGGTCTGTGGGACGTGCCAGTCTTTGAGACGGGACGGCCTGGATGATGTCACCAGCAACGATGTGCTCTTTTAGTCGCGTTACAAACTCCTCGTAACCTTCCTTTCCAACGTTTGAGACAGCCTCGTTGCCAAGTCGGATTGGAGGTTGAGGCACCTCAGGGACGGCGGGTGAAAGAAGTGCTTTGGCGAGTCGTCGTACTTTGGACTGTGCAGTTTGATATACGAAGGACAAGTTCGCTGTTCCTGCATCTTTCGGATAGAACACATGCGAGACTAGTTTGATTGTCTGGAAAAGGTGATCATACACGAGCAGCGTGTCCGCCATCATAAAGACGGCCTCTGGGATACCGAGAGGATCCCGTAACTCCCGAGCGGTTTTCGGTTCAAAATAGTGGATGCAGTCATACGAAACATAGCCTATGGCACCACCGGTGAAAGTCGGGATTTCAGGGACTTTGATGTATTGGTACGCTGAAAGTTCTTTCTGGAGAGCTACCATGGGGTCCCCTGTAATTTCTTCCTTGGAACCAGTCTTGATAACCTTGATTGGATCTGTAAAACATCAGTTCTTCTCTACATGCAATCCGTGGTGCAACACACCTGCACCGATGAAACTGAATCTGGCAATGTTTTCTCCAGCGATCACGGACTCTAACAGAAAGCTGTATTTAGAATCTTTTGCGATACGGAGATATGCCATGCAAGGCGTGATGAGATCCGCAGGAAGCTGGATAAAGATTGGTACACAGTTTCCTCGTTTCTCCCGAATGATGAGCTGCTCCACCACCGCAAGTGGTGGATAAGCGTTCAGTTTCTAGATGGACGGGCAACGACGTAGTTGACAGTGATGTCCATGTAACGCTCAATGGAACTCACCTGGGGATCCATCGACGTTGCTCTCGAGGAACAGAGTTTGAGGATAAGAACTTGAATATTTGAACTGCCAGCGCGTGGCTTATAAACATCATCATCGGAGCCTTCTACCTCCGCCGGGTTTCAAGATAACACAGGCAAGCACTGTGAAGATATCTTATTGCACTGCTGCTGCTGCTCATCACCTTTGTTTGATCGCAGCAGCCGTACAACTCAACATCACAACGCGGGAGAACACTGGCCGGTATATCATATATTTATCATTAAATTGGCCAAGCGCGGTGGTCACGAATTCATTTTTTCACAGCCCGGTGATGATCACACCGAAGTTTTCGTGCGACCAAACCGAAGACAGTGTCATCGTATCGTTGTATTGCCCATCAGTACGGGTGCGTACTAGCGATGACAACGTTGGCATTGCTACCTGATCGTGTCTTACATCCAGGCGTCCGACATCGAAATTAATGTCGATAATGTGCTGTTGACAGTTTACATCAATCCCTATTTCCTTCGCCTGCATTTTCCTCATGCAGTTGTCGAAGACGACAGTGCGAACGCACTCTATGATCCAAGTACCGGGTATTTGACTATCACTCTCACCAAGGTTGTTAAGGGCCAAACGTTTGCGGACTTGGATCTATTGGCAAGGCTGTTAGCCCCTCGGTCGTCTCAGCCTCCACCTGCACCATCAATAGAGGTTCTTGAAACTGCACCAGGAGAACACAACGATAGCGATTTGTCCCATCGAGCAACACGGTCGACGCCGGAGGAAAACGGGGAATTTATGAGAGGTGGCATTGAGTAACCGCACGATTCAAGATCCCAACTGACCGTCTTCATTTTAGCTGCACAAAATGACTGGCAGATTCCTCAAACAGTGCCAGAAATAGTACCACGGCCTCATTTATCCGGAACACATTATGGCTTTCTGAACAAGTATACCGACTACTTCATGCATGTTGTCCACACCGAAAACGAAATTAATGAATTGGGAGAGAATGCAGAAAATTGTGACCCTGATGAGAGGCGGAACCTCCGAATCGTGCATGAGAACGCGAAATGGAACGAAGAGCATTATATGTTTGTCGGTTCACATCATCCCGATTGATTGCCGGACTCTACAGTTATATAGGGCGGATTACGCTGACGATGAATATATTCAAGAGCTCATCGCTTGGGAGGATCCCGCGAGTAACCTAGAAGTCGTATACACGGAGCAGGAAAATTTGGAGATGCTTGGTCTTCCGCGAAAAGAGTGTAGGTCAGATGAGCGATGATCGGGTTCATGCTGACTGCTCTCAGATATGATTGATGGGGTCCAAGAACGAGGCCTCTATTTGACATTAATCACCCTCCTCTTTGCTTACGTCTACGATAAACGAACTACCTTGCATGATCCAACACCGGAGAGCGCCTGGACGATCTGCTCACTGGTTCCGGCATTCTCGGCACTGGACCCGCCTCCATATACATACGTGACATCGAGCATCGTAGAGGGCTTCGGATTACACTTCACAGACGCAGAACTGATATCAACATTGACGACGTCATATAGGCGCAGCCTTGCGTTTCCTTTGTATCGCTCGTTTCAGCTGTCGGAGGTATGCCAAAGAGATATTGCTTCCTGCTTGGCACAAGGCAGAAGAAGGGTAACACGTTGTTTGTTGGAGATGAGACGGATACTGGATCACCATGAGGTCTATTATGTTTACAGTAGGATTTGGCTGGATGACTTTTGCGTGTGGATTCAGAGTCGAGCGAGGTAAGCATGATCCTGTGCGCCAGCCACACTCCCATAATGATGAAATTTCGAGCGACGATGTGCTTGAAGGACTAGGTGGCAAATTAGCGACGTTATTAATACCGAAATGCAAGGTCGGATGGGGACTTGAGCAGCTGGAGGAAGCGACGCAGGTCGTGTACCGCGAAACAAGTGACAGCGATGACGAATCGACAGGATACTAGTGACGTTGGGACTGGATTTCTTCCGTGCACAAGAAATGTACATATATAACGTTCCCCCAGTTGTCGCACTGCGACTTAGGCTGGCACCAACTCAGCAACACGAACATGCAAATGCTACTGGCACACAAACTACTCAAATTGTTCATTTCATTTGGTTCAATGCATTGTCTTGCGACGTGTTCACGCCAGTGGGTGCCCAAATTACCACGATCAATATCCCAAAATTGTTCGGTTGCAATGTTAGTGTGACTCCTGTCTACATACGCCATGTGACGGACTTTAGTCCTTTGTCGTTCTAACATGTTCGTTTGCTGGGAGGACGTCAAAGCCACTCTGGCCGAGGTCTGCGGGCAAAGTTGCTGATTCATCTAGGGCCGACGAAGCAACCAGTGTCTCCGTTTCCTCCGCTTCTGTTGCCGGTGCGATAAAGACGGGGGATGGACGGAGGAAGGAGGGCGGCTGGACCAAATTGTTGAACAGGAACTACAAACCATGGTCAGCTGAGGAAGGTCTGCAACATATCATCAACGCACTGTTCCATAACTGATGGGGGGCGATGAGCATGATAAGTACAAGGATGGTACAGGAAGCAACACTTACACCAGGAGAGAGAAGCCGAGCACTTGCAAGAGTGATATAGGGAACAAAAGACGTTCCCAGCCCAGCGCAAGACTGATCAGCCAGATGGAAAGAGTTCTGCAAGTATCGGTCAAACTCCTCGCTGTAGCGCTGACGTGTCTGGTGACACTTAGACCGAAGTAGTTGAAGAGGGAGATGCTGAAAGCAATTGCAATGCCGGACCAAAGGACGGAGGGCGTGTTGATCATCTGGTACCAACCCCTGGGAAGGTCAAAGAAAGGGGAGCGAGAAGACAAGGATGGTTGTGCCATGAATGGCATGAGCAATAGGATGGTGAGGGTACCAAACAAGCCTTCGAAACCGACGGCGACGAGAGGAGCGACGCTCCAGCGGGCCATGATTTTTTCCTCGACCACGAATTGAGTTGCGGTACTGCAAGGGATATGTTTAGCGGTCAGAAGGATAGTGGGAATGCCGAACGCACAAGACTTGGGCAAACAAGATGAAGAAGACGCCTGTTTAACGGATGAAAGGAGGGTGAATGACGACGCGGATGAGGCATACCAACGAGGGCCTTGGTAGCGTCCACTTGATCGGGGTTGTCTGCCGCAAGATCGAGAGCGTCGGAAACTGTGTCCTTGACGAGAGAACCACTGTAGCCAACAAGGGAAACACCGGCCATTACGGTGAGGAGGGAGACCCATCTGGAAGGGGTCAGGGACGGGTGTGAAGAGGAGGGAAAAGACGAACTGGTATAACCAAAGACGGCGGCGAAGGAAGAATACGCTGAGGATGCCGACGAAAAGGACGAGGGCACCACGGGTCATCTGATAGATGGAAACGGGAGTGTATAAGAGACCGATGTTCATAAGCTGTAGGGAGGGAATGAGCGATGAAGAGTGGAGTAGACGAGGACAGACCGTGGTTCCGGTAAGATCGCAGGCGGCAGGGAACCACAGGAGGAGCAGGTTCCAGCCACGGAGCTCCTGGGGGGACTTGAAGTGGGGATGGACATCTTGGCCTGCATCCTCGGGGAGAAAGAGGGGGGGTGGGGAGTGCCTGGACTTGAGCCAAGTATAGAGGACGGGGAGGAAGCCTGGGTGCTACGGGTGAGAGACGAGGAGAGAAGAAGGTGTGGACGGACAAAGCATTTCGCCGACTAGAAGGGGTGTGAGTGGGAGGAGGAGGAGGAGAGGGACAAGACGGACGAAACATTTGGAGTGTCTGCCATACGGGCTGCTCGTAGAGCACATGGTTGCGTGGGTCGGGGTCGGCACAGTTCTCGACGCATTGCATGTCCTGCGGGAATGAGCGGGGCGAATGGGCAACGTTGGCGACGCACCTGCCACTTGCTCCAGAGCGAGTTGCTGGAGCCCTGCAGCGCGGTGAGCAACGCATACGAGCAGAAGAAAAGGACGCACGGTGAGGATCATGCCGGCGAGGAGGACGGGGACATAGTAGCGGGACATGGCAGACGGAGGAAGAGAGATGGAGATGTCACGCCGGTGATGGGGGGTGTCACGCCACGTGATCCGATCTGAGATGCTCGGTCGCGGCTTGTGTTCGCTCTCCACCATGGTCAAGCTCTCCCTCGTCTCGCCCAAGGGCAACCAGGGCGTCCGCTACTTTCCCCACCGTGGCTACCTTGGCCTCACCCCGCTCCGTTTCGAGGGCCGTAAGTACCACCCCCTCCCCCGCCGTCCGCTCATCCCCTCCCCCAGTCGTACGCACGCAGATCGAGCAGGACGCCAAACCCATCCTTGCGAGCGACGTCGTCGTCGCAGTGCGCTGTTACGAGTCTCGCCAGGGTCGTCTCGGCGCTGTCCAGACCAACGTCCTCTTCGAGCACACAGTCACCCTCTGGCACAAGCCCCACTCCCAGGACTGGTCCGAACTCGGCGACTCAGAGCTCCCCTTTCGCTTCTCCATCCCCTCCCACATCCCCGCCCCAAGCACCGCCCTCTACTTTCAAGAGTATCGCATATTCTGGCGCATAGAGGCAGGCATGTCCCTCTTTTCCTTCTCTCCCCTCTTCTCTCACCTATTCTAGTCCTCAATCACATCCCCATCTCGGCCGTGGGATGCCGTCAGATCAAGCACTTTGATTTGCCCCTCGTGCGCTACGATGCACCCGCCTCTCTCTCTCCCCCGACCCCTTTGACCCCGTCCTCCTCACACATGTCCCTCTCAAAACCAAAGACCCGCGGTCCATCCCTGCGCTACTGCATCCTTGTGCCACCCAGTCCCATCGGCCCCCTCGACATTGTCTCTGTACAGCTTTTCCTGCAGCCTCTCGACCCCTCCGCCTCAATTCGCAGCGCGTCCGCTTTCGTCGAGCGCAGAATACATTTCAATGATGCCCGCTTTATCCCGCCAGACACCTCCCCCGGTCCTTACCGTCTCTCCTCACATGTCCCAAATCCCCCAGGTCAGGATGATTCAACACATCTCGCCACCAACCCAGCCTCGTCTCAAAATTTACTTCCTCCCGCTTCCTCCCTGTCTCTGGGTTCTGCCGATTCATCACGACCGTTGTTGCAGCACCACGAATGCAGCGCAGACGACTCTCTCCCTGCCCCCTCCAGCGACCGTGGAACCACCCATATATTTGCACATGCTGAATCAGCCGGTCGCTTCTCCAGAGAAGCTTCTGGCGTGTGGCGGCATACTCTCACATTTTCGTGGCCGGATACCAAATCTAACAGCCGATGGGCGGTCGGAGAATCTGTCCAAACCAGCCTGGCAAGCGTCAAGTTCTTTCTTCGCGTAAAGGTGAAACGCTCCCTTCCACTCTCTTCATCTCACCCTTACTAAACATGGCCTAGGTGATCGTTTCTTCTCCATCAAATTCTGCGGAAACCGTAGAACTCGAAGACAAGGAACTTACCGTCATATCCACAAATGACCTACAAAGGCAGCTTGCTCTTTCCCGATATGGTGATTGGGTGAACACGACTGGTTCCAGACGCTCCAAATCGAAATCGCCTCGGGGCTCCAAGCGCAGTCGTAACGCAGAACAGCTCCCATCCCCCCCACATAGTCCTCCCCATGACACTGTCTCAGAAGCCTCAGACACTGTATCACCCCTCGCGAGACCGCCCTATTCTCCCGAGCACAGTCACAAATTTTCGACGGCTTCTTCACCTTATCCAACGGGGAATAGCGCCCTGTCTAAATTTTCGAGGCGGCCCCACACTTCGGCGGGACCTCGGGACCGCCCGAGTAGACTGGACACGCGAGCTTTTGAAAAATTTCAAATCCAAACCAACCGATTGACAGGTCCTCAGCGACCGGAGACTGCCCGTCTGATGCGTTTTCCGAGATCGTCCGCGAGCCAGAAATCTGTAGAAACACGACCAAACTCCAGCATGAGCTCTGGACACCCAAGTGTTGGGAGCTCGCGCCCTCACACGCGTGGTGATCTTTCACCCGAGACAGTGAACCTGGTAGACGTGCAGGCGTGGGAACAGGAACTCGCACGCATCGAGTCTGCAAGCCAGAGAAACAGCGCAGGCATGCTGGGTTTTTTGTCCCAACGCAAGAAGGCTAGTGTGCAACGGCCCTCCATACCAGCATTTCTACGCGCAGAAGGGTGACTCACCGGTTTGCCTTTGCCCGCGTATCGTCGCTATGTTATTTTTGCCTGCCGCATATTCATAATCCGCATTAGATCTGCTGTAAAGGATAGCTTACAATGGTTTTCATGCTCATAATTTTGACGACGGCCGTTAGTACCGTGACCCTGCATATATACCCGCATTAATTGACCGTTGGCGTGACAAATCCCTTTGTTTACGTCGACACTTGAACAAATGAGTTTTCCGTGGGTCAGATTGACATTACTGGCCGGTGGTCGTGCGTCCGTCGGGTTCTGCTGTCGCTGCAAGCACTAATTCGTGCATGTTGCTCACGCAAAGTAATGGGTATGGGATACTTGGCCATGCAGGGTTCGTCCAGGTCTCAACTCAGGCTGCAGTAAACGGCTAACACTTCGTAGCTACCGTGCCGACTCCCGAGCAAACGTACGCTGTGAGTGCAGACCTGCCATGTCGACCGGGCGTTGGGAACCTCAAATTCCATATAGGCTTTGGCTCCCGATCTCAGGCGGAAAGTAGATGCAAATCGTGCATCTCGCATAGCTCAAGAGCGGGTTCTGAAGCAGGCCCAGGCAAGCGCATCTTTTCCTGTGTCGTTCGGCCAGAGTAACGTGCGCCGCATTCAGGCAAGGGATCCAGAAGCGGTGACACCTATATGGGCAGGTCCACAAAAGTGAGCAGTAGAAGTCCCACTGTCCAGCCTGGCCTCCGTGGCCACCCGGTCCACATTGTTTCATACGACACACGCCATACCCTTCGCAGGAACATGCATGGTCTCGTTCTACTGCCTTGGAACCGCGAGGAACTTGGTGACACACTGACACGGAGGGGAGTATTAAATAATATTTGGATGGCGAGTACAAGAACTGATCGGTGCTACTGTCCCACATGGGCTAGTGATTGAGAATGAGAAAGCTTGAAAAAGATAGATGAGTGCGAGCTTTCCGAAGAATGCTTAGAATCTGGACTGGGTAGAATCAAATTTGGTACAGTAAATCAGTTGTTCTGCGCAGAAAAAGGCCCTGTGTGGTGTCATGCCATGCCAACAATAGTAGAAAAAACAATGTAAAGCAGACCGGCTTTCATGAATCTATGGATCGGGGTGAGTGTTGCGCAAACTGTCCGTGCTTTCCGAGTATGATGCAATCTCCAACGTCTATGTATGTGTACCGATTCAGCCGCACGAGAGTAAAGTTGACATGGTTGTATCGGCGGATCCATTGACGAGGTCAAGTGATGTCAGGATGTTCTGAAGTATTCGTGTCAGACGGTGAAGATGGAAGAGGGATACATGGTGTTATCAATGGTCCCAAAAGGCCCTCTGACTGCTGATCTTGTCCGCGGGTGCACGGACGGCGGGATTGTTCATCAGTACTAGACACATGGGCAGTGTTCGCTCCACCATTGCCAATATGTGTTGGCATATCTATCATGGACGTGGATGGAGCAATGGATCGCTCGACGCTGTGGGAGATGTCGTTCAGGTCGTCAATGGCAGCCCTAGGGGGAGATGAAGATGTTGTTTGACCTGATACTGGTGTGGGCGAGCGACCACGATCTGAAAGACTGGCGGTAGGAACATCAAGTCGCGGGCCTTGCGGAGTAACTGTTGAAATTGCTGCGGAACCAGATTGGACCCTCGATGAAGCAGATTCGTCGACAGCGGGTGTCGGGGACGGTCCTTCGGGTGTGGTTTCGTCACCCTCGCGACGAGTCCTCTCTTCTTCTCTTCTCTGCTGAGCTTCGTGCTCGAGGAGAGAGAGGCGCATCGCCTCCATAACCATGAGCTGTCGCGAAGTGAGCATGATGGGGAGCAGACAAGGGTACGCAATCACCTCTTCCAAGTCTTGGCCACCCAGACCCATTTGTCCAAGAAGTTGGGTGAGGTCAGCTTGACCATTCGCCCGCGGACCACGCCGCCGTCGACTACCGGTGGCGTTGCCAGGGGATCCGTTTTCGCTGTCTTCTGTGCCGTCTGTGGTCGGGAGAGCATGCACGCGACCGCTAGTGACGCCGACGGGGATGAGTCTATCTCCAACCTGCCTCATGATGATTCTCCTGTTTGCGCGACGGGTTACTGCTGCACGGACGGCGGCAAGTTTGGCCTCCCAGTCGGGTCGGATTTGGTCTTTATGGAGGAATGGATAAGAGCGAGCAAGGGAAAGCGAGCGGGCGACTGACCTGTTGTGACGACTTCGGGGCTGTCGTGGCCAAAGCTCTTTCGACGGCGCTTGTGGGTGGAGGAGGAACCAGGAATATTTTGCTGTGAGCGCATGGGGTCAGCCCAGGAGGGGGGGGACTGAGGGAAGGCGATGATTAGTGGAAGGGGGGTGGCAGCGGAGACTCACCATTCCCTCGCTGGCGATGCCCGCACGCCAAGAAGGGGGAGCATAAACGACACCAAAGTTGTCTTGGACACAGTAGGGACAAGCGGCAGGTTCGGAGACGAGGTGTGTTGTGGTAGGTTCAGCTCGCTTTATCTGGACGAAGCATTCGGTGCAGATTGCTTGATCACAGCAACGAGAATGGTTGATGTTGGGGGGGTAGTACTGAGGAGAGGTGAGCGGGCGATGGGGGAGATGAGGAGATAACGGACGAGGAAGCAGATTGGACACTCGACGGCGCCCCTGTAGAGGGCAGCCTCTGGGCAGCGGGAGGGCTCCTTGAGGATGGAGGTGCGCTTTATGGCGGAGGCGGGCTTTGCGGCGTCACGAGCTGCGGGGGGGTCGGATACGGCGCTGTCAGAGTCGGGGAGATCCTTGCGTGCTGCGAGAATGCGGTCGTCGTCCCAGTCGTCGCCGTAGTCCTCGAGGGGACGGTAGAAGGGGGCGAGCTTGCGGTCGACGACGAGCTGGGTGACGATGGCGTGGTTCCAGTCTCTGGGGCCGGTGTAGACGCCCTGGGGCGCGAGGAAGCCGTAGTCGACGGTGTCGTCGTGGTGGGGGCGGCCAGAGGAGGAGCCGGTGTTGCCCATGGCGTGTCGGCGGGCGCGGCGGTGTCGTCGGTGGTGTCGCTGTCGTTGTCGTCGACGGTGTCGGAGTGTTTGGCCGTTGTTTGGCCCTGCCACGAGCACCGGCCCGGATTTGCCGGATGCGTGCCAGGTCAGCGCGAAAAAAAGGGCGACGTGCACGCTGACCATGACCATCCTCGACGCGCCGTGGACGCTCGAGTCCCGCCGCATCCTCGAGCACTTTTGTGTCGACCCCCGCGCCGGCCTGTCACATGACCAGGCCGCCTCGCACGCTCTCCTCTACGGCAGAAACGGTGCGTGCCCTTGACCGCCCACATGCCCCGCTCACCCCCCTCCAGAGCTCCCCGAAGACCCCCCGACCCCCCTCTGGCAGCTCATCCTCGACCAGTTCAAGGACCGTCTCGTCCTCATCCTTCTTGCCTCTGCCGCCGTCTCCTTCCTCCTCGCCTTTTTCGACGACACCGCCGCCAGTCCCTTTGCTGCCTTTGTTGAGCCTGCAGTCATTCTCCTCATCCTCGTCGCCAACGCAGTCGTCGGCGTCGTCCAGGAAACAAACGCCGAAAAGGCCATCGACGTAAGCCTCTCCTCTCCACGTCCACCTTTTCTCACACCCTCCCAGGCTCTTCGAGAGTACTCTCCCGACGAAGCCAATGTGTTCCGCTCCGGCCGTCTCGCCCGCATACACGCCTCCGAGCTCGTCCCTGGCGACATCGTCTCTGTCGCTGTCGGAGACAAGGTTCCTGCCGACTGTCGACTTCTCTCCATTTCATCCAGCAGTTTCCGTGTAGACCAGGCGATTCTCACAGGCGAAAGCAGCAGCGTCAACAAGTCCATCGATGTCGTCTCCGATCCCAAAGCTGTCAAACAGGACATGACCAATATGCTCTTCTCTGTGCGCTTATCGCTCTACTTCCGTTATCTGTCCCTCACCCTTCCGCAGGGCACGACTGTGGTAAATGGTACCGCACGCGCGATCGTCACATTCACTGGCAAAAAAACCGCCCTGGGTCATATTCACCACTCTATATCCCAGCAAATCAGCGACAAAACCCCTTTAAAACGCAAGCTCGACGACTTTGGTGATTTGCTCGCCAAAGTCATATCCGTAATATGTGTTTTGGTTTGGCTCGTTAATTTCCGTCACTTTTGGGACCCATCCCATCATGGTGTACTGAAAGGCGCAATCTATTACTTCAAGATTGCAGTCGCGCTGGCCGTGGCTGCTATTCCAGAAGGTCTCGCCGCTGTCATTACTGCTTGCTTGGCTCTTGGAACCAAGAAGATGGCCCACAAAAACGCCATCGTGCGAAATCTCCCCAGTGTTGAGACCCTCGGCTGCACAAACATCATTTGCTCCGACAAAACCGGCACGTTGACCACAAACCAAATGAGTGTCTCCAAGGTATGTCCCTCTCCGTCATTCTGGCCTTGCTCACCCGTTGTTTTGTTCAGTTCCTTGTGATCGATGCGCAAACCCTCTCCCCTGCTGAATACCGAGTCGAAGGAGCCACATACTCACCACATGGTTTTATCCAATCCTCAGGGAGTAAGAGCTCGCATTTGAGTCTTGATCCCGTCCGCAGACTCGCAGAAATCTGCGCCGTGTGTAATGATGCGAAAATTATTTATCAGGCGGTACGCACTCTTTTGCTTGTCAGGGTTCCGACTCATTCCTCGTTCTCCAGGATAAAGACACCTACAATAATGTTGGGGAGCCTACAGAAGCTGCACTTAAAGTTCTCGTCGAGAAACTAGGCTGTCCGGACGGTGAAGTTACCAAGTCGTTGTCGTCCATGACACCCGCAGCTCGCGCAAGTGCCGTCAGCGAGTATTTCGAGCGCAATATACCCCGTTTATTAACCTTTGAATTCTCTCGGGACCGCAAGATGATGTCTGTTCTGGTTCGTCTCAATGGCGCCGGTGCTCTCTTCGTCAAAGGCGCTCCAGAGTCCGTTCTAGATCGCTGCACATCCGTCATGGTACACGGCAAGGTTATTCCCTTGGACTCTGAACTGAGGAGCACCATTCTCGCACAAATCACTGTTTATGCTTCCAAGGGCCTACGGACACTTGCCATGGCTTATGTCGATGCACAGGACACCGACGCTACGCACTACATTAGTCAGAATACGCAAGACTATGCTCGCTTTGAACAGAACCTCGTCTTTGTTTCTCTGGTTGGTATGCTCGATCCCCCGCGCCCAGAGGTTCGTCTGGCTGTTGCAAATTGCAGAGCTGCGGGAATCCGCGTAATTTGTATCACAGGCGATAATAAAGGTACCGCTGAGGCGATATGCCGTCAAATTGGGATATTTGGCGAGGATGAAGACTTGGCGGGCAAAAGCTACACAGGACGAGAACTTGACGTCCTCAGTCACGGGGAGAAAGTGCAGGCCGTGCAGCGCGCGAGCTTGTTTAGCAGGACAGAACCGGGTCACAAAAGTCAATTGGTTGATCTTCTCCAAGGACTAGGGATGGTAGTTGCTATGGTAAGAAACCCTTGTCGGTTTCCGAAGAAATCTGTCTCACGAGGAATCGTTCAGACCGGTGATGGGGTCAACGACGCTCCAGCATTGAAAAAAGCAGACATTGGCGTCGCGATGGGCAGTGGCACCGACGTCGCCAAATTGGCTGCAGACATGGTTCTTGCGGATTCGAATTTTATGACGATAGAGCAAGCTGTAGAAGAAGGCAGACTCATATACAACAACACCAAGCAGTTTATTCGATACCTAATCTCTTCCAATATTGGCGAGGTCGTCAGGTAAGCATCACCTCTGCTATATTCCGCACTGTTGAATTGGAGTCGTAGCATTTTCCTGACTGTGTTATTGGGCATGCCGGAGGCGCTGATCCCTGTGCAGTTGCTTTGGGTTAACCTCGTTACAGACAGTCTACCAGCCACCGCCCTCGGATTTAATCCCGCCGACCACTCCATCATGCGCGTACCGCCACGGAATGCCAAGGAGCCACTAATAGGCAAATGGTTATTCTTCCGATACCTGGTCATCGGCACTTATGTTGGTTGCGCCACGGTGTTTGGGTATGCATGGTGGTTCGTTTACTACTCTGGAGGACCCCAAATCACGTACCATCAACTCGTGAGTGGGTCCAGTTTCCGTGTGATGATGTAACTAAATTGGTACTAGACTCACTTTCACCAATGCGCAACTATGTTCCCTGAAGTTGGATGTGAAATGTTTACGAATGAGATGGCACGACGTGCTACGACCATGAGCCTTTCGATTCTGGTCACGGTGGAGATGTTCAACGCTATGAACTCCTTGTCAGAGAATGAAAGCTTACTTCGTCTGCCGATCTGGAAGAACCGGTTCCTTGTGGGTGCCATTGCGTTGAGTATGATGTTGCACTTTGGGATCTTGTACATCCCGTTCTTCTCGTCGCTGTTCGCGATCACGCCACTCAACTGGGCAGAATGGAAGGCGGTACTGTACCTCAGCGCGCCAGTTTTGCTGATTGACGAAGTTCTCAAGTTTATAACGGTATGTGCTTGCCGCCGTGTGTAGAAATGCGTCTAAGGAGTTACGCAGATCACTGTAATTCAGCCGCTCCGGAGCTGAGAGCGCGAGTGTGGTGGGGATAAGTACTACTATCATAGATACGCTATCCTTGTACTGAAAACAATCGCACGGATCCAAATATTCAGCGTGCTCTTGTTTGACATGTGTAAGTTATAATTATAGTCTCTGTGGCGACCAATGAGGTTGAAGAATTATTCGCTTAATTTTATCCATTTTCCCACGGTACTTGCCGGACCCACGTTTAACAAAGTCAATACGAAGTAATCCTCGGCAATACCTTGCTGATATAATAAATGACATGATGGCCCTCCATTGCGGCGCCCAGGGTCAGCCCACGCCCTCTTTTTCTCCCCACCCTTTCTTGTGTCTAATTTTCTCGCTCCAGTCACTCTTTACTGCCATGCGGCTCTTTGCCAGCCTCGTGTTGGCCCTCTTACTTTGCATCTCCCTTGTCGCCCCCTCACTCTCATATGAACACCTCGGCAGGCGGCACCATATTCACCGACAAGGCGACCTTGCTCGCCGCGATCCTGGGGAAATCACCCTCTTCAAGCGTTTTGACAACTGTCGTTTTACCTATTTCGCAGTTGGTCTTGGCTCGTGTGGTGCCAACAGCGTATCAACCGACTTTGTACGTCCTTTTCGCTTTGGTGTCTAGCATCCCCACTCACCACCGTCTCTACTCAGGTAGTGGCACTCAACGCAGACGTAATTTTTTCCCACCCACGTCGAGGAAGGCACTCCTAATCCATATGCATTATTAGCAATACCAATCAAGTTACTGCTTCCAGACGATCACCATTACTGCCAACGGAAAATCAACACAAGCCACGATCGTGGACAAGGTATGTCGCTGTTCCCTACGTTCTCCTTTCAATATATTACTTAATTGCCATGAATAACAGTGTCCGGTCTGCCCAAGTGGTGGTCTGGATCTCTCACAGGGTCTCTTTGAGTTCTTTGCTGACCTCTCTGTTGGTGTCTTGACTGGATCATGGACGCTCGGTGGTTCCTCACCTCCGCCTTCACCCTCGCCTTCGCCTTCGCCTTCCCCGCCACCCCCGCCACCCACGACTAGTGTGGATATACCCACTACTAGTTTACTCCCATCACCAACGACGAGCACTTCACAGCCACCTACATCTACCACGTCTTCGTCCACCACCAGTTTTTCGAGTTCCAGCTCGACCAGTGTTGGCTCGAGCAGCTCTAGTGTGGCCCCTTCCCAGACAACCTCTAATGTTGTCTCCGAGTCCGGCACACCAAACGCCAATTTATCTGTGCTTTCGGACGTCAACTGGTCTATTGTGTTTATTGCCCAATTCCTCGTTGACTCCAGCGGAATGTAGAGACGGGCAGAGCAGGTTCTCTGATTGACGCTATGTTGCGTATCATAGACGGACATCATCTTATCATGAGCACTAACGGACAAGCGTTTTTTTAGTTTGCGCCATACCCATATTACTTGCAGATGCAAATTTACTTTCTGACGGTGCCATTTTTTACCTGGAGTTATGTGCCATACAACTTAATATGTTATTTTTCAACGTGTGTGGCGGTGTTATAACGAATCTGTCCGGCGGTTGTCTGGCAACCACTGCCAACCAGACCATTGCCAACTCACCACTTCAGCGAGCGTTATACCCCGTCTTCTGGACGCTAGCTCTATTACACTCGTTTTACGTTGAACATGATTCCTGTCCCGGCAATCTGCGCCTTTCTCACATTCATTCTCCCGTTCGTTACAGCCCACTGGAGCAGGCGCCATCAGGAAGTGGCGTTGCGCGCTCGAGGCGATGTTGAGATTCACAAGCGTGATAACAATTATTCCGGGGCAAGATTCACCTTTTATGATGTTGGCCTGTAAGTTCTGGGCATTTGCAAGAAATCGGATGCTCACGCATTTGTGTATCAAAGAGGTGCCTGTGGTCAATACAGTGTCCGTAGCGACTATGTCAGTATCGTGCATGGCCAGTGTACCTCGCGACATGACTGATCGTCAAGGATCCCTTAGATCGTGGCGTTGAACGTCCCTCAATTCACTCAATACGGTGATGGATATCCAAGCCCCCAATGTTACAAAAACATTTCCATCCAATATGGCGGGAAGACGACTCAAGCCACGATCATGGATGAGGTCTGATTATATCCTTCATTCTGACAGTCTAAAGGCACTCATCTCAATGTGACCAGTGTGAGGCATGCCCCTATGGCGGTCTGGACTTTTCCCGTGGTCTATTCGACTACTTTGCCGACGAGAGCGTTGGTGTCATCTACGGATCCTGGCAGTTTATCGATGACGACACCACTTCTTCAGCCTGGACCCCTCCCAGTTCTACATGGGAACCGCCAACTACAACCTCCACCCCAGCATATACTCCTCCCCCACCCACGACCACGAGTACACCAGTCTACACACCACCTCCCACCACCTCAAGTACCTCGGTTTATACGCCTCCTCCTACGACCTCTTCGACCTCTTCGACCACGCTGACCTCCCTCACTTCCTCTGGTCACACTAGCGGGCTGGCAGTCTCGACTGGAGGGGTGTCGATGCCCGATATTGGGAATCCCCAGAACATCTTGGCTGTCAATACCGCTATGGTTGAGTTTGGTATTGCACTGTCTTTGTTTTTGGCGAAGCAAACCGATTAGACAGCGAACTCTAGTCATAGGTGAAGATATCCGATAATATCTTGGCCTATCTTATACTTGATCTGATTTTCATGAATGTTGTCACTTCCACGGCCTAATGCCCTATACCTTGAAGTGTATTGTCCTGTGCAACTTTATTCTTTAATTACAATCTATCACCGGACCACTCGCACAGGCTTGCAGTGAGCGCGAATTGACATATAAACAGTGGGAAAGACTAGGTGAAACAGGTGACCAATAGCACCTGCAAGCCTTGTTGTTTGACCCATTGCAACGAAGCCCTATTTCCCTTTCGAATCTCTCTGCGAAGCGCACTCTTGCTGGGTTTCAAGATCTTACGGAGAGCTGATTGGCCCTTGTGACGGGTGGCAACATACTCCTTGATGTTAACATGAGCTTCTGCTTTGAGGATCTTACGAGCAGAAGTCAACGTGAATGGAATATCCGAAGCGTTTGGCGAACGAAGGCCAAGCTCGACTATGAGTGCGCGTAGTAAACTGAGTTCTGCATCGTTCCCCTTGATCGGGGACGAAATGAAACTGATAAGCGATATCGATTATCTTGAGTAATACACAACGGTAACTGCGGAACACACCGAGTTATGAAAGCAGAGGCATCGTCATATGATGCTGTAGGAGTGCTAGTCCCACTATGATATTCGGAGTCGGAGAAGGTGACGTCGGAGCGCGGTTGGATGTCGTCTGACTCCGCACTGGAAGACGAAGCGTCGTCGACGAGAGAGTCATTGTCACGCAAGGAGAGTTTGTCTAGTGCAGAGGACAGGTCACCGTCCGAGCCAAGGTGTCCTGTAAAGTCTGAAAGGGTAGATGGAAGTGAGTGGGCGTCGATGACGATGAAATCGGTGTCGCTGAGGGTCCAAATTATCTCGTCGTCCTCGGCAGAGAACCGAGAGAGGGGGCTGTCCGAGTCGTGATCCGACATGGCCAAGTAGCATCTAGTAGCGTATGTGCCCCTCAGTGAACGTGTGATATATATATTATGTAATCCGATTAGATGACCCTCTGCCCAACGTTGCCGTCGTCGTCCAATCTCTTCCTCGCTGTCACCTCTCGTTCTACTTCAAGCCCTAATCATGGAGGTAGTCATACCAGACATCCATCAACCATGTCCATGTTCATCCTCTTATAGGGTCTACTTGACTTCTCAAAGGAGTTCGATGTCTCCCTTTTGGACAAGGTCGCGATGGCCTTTTACACCGGCCGCGGTCAGGAGGTCTGCATCTTGCGCGTCTTCTCTTTCTTACCACGTTAACCTTGTTTCAGCAACAAATGGCCCAGCAGGTCCTTACCCAGTTGGAGGAACATCCGGATGCATGGACTAGAGTTCCAGAAATTATGGAGAGATCATCTTTTCAACAGTCAAAAGTTCGCGCTAGTCCACTCATACGTTGCCCATCTCATCGTCTCTTTCAGTACATTGGTCTCCAGATCCTCGAGAAACTCATCACCACACGCTGGAAAACCCTACCCGATGGCCAACGGCAAGGTATTCGTTGTCTCCCTTTCGTTGGTTCGCCCCGCTTATTTTGTATTCAGGCATCAGGAACTTTGTCGTCGGTATAACTGTCAAGGTCGCTTCGGACGAGATCACAATGCGGAAGGAGAAGACTTTTATCAACAAACTTAACCTTGCCTTGGTCCAGGTGTGATTCTACCTCATAGAGCATTCTTGTTGTTCATGCATATCCTATCATCTTCAGATCCTGAAACAAGAATGGCCACATAATTGGCCGACGTTTATAACCGAACTCGTCGAGTCTTCCAAAACCAATCTTTCGCTATGCGAGAACAACATGGTCATCTTGCGTCTTCTGTCAGAGGAAGTCTTTGACTATTCCGCAGAGCAAATGACTCAGACAAAGATCAAGAATCTCAAGAATCAGATGTGCGGCGAGTTCAGCGAGATCTTCAAGCTCTGCTCTGAAGTCCTCGAAGAGGCCCAGAAAACAAGTTTAATCAAGGCTACTCTGGAGACACTTCTAAGGTTCTTGAATTGGATACCCCTTGGATATATTTTTGAAACCACCATCATCGATCTTCTACTCAATCGTGTAGGTGTTCCATTATCTGTCCCTCTTCCATCCTGATCTCCGCATAGTTTCTCGAAGCTCCAGAGTTCCGTAATGTGACTCTGAAGTGCTTGGCCGAAATTGCGGGCCTTAACGTGGGGCCAGAGTATGACCCTAAATTTGTAATTCTGTTTGCCATGGTCATGACGTCCGTGAATCGTATGATCCCTCCTTCAACCAATATCGCCGCCGCCTACGCATCCGCGTCAGACTCTGGTCAAGAACTCGTCCTCAATCTCGCATTATTCCTAAGCAACTTCCTATCCAACCACCTTCGAACCGTTGAAACCGAAGCAAATCGCGACGTGTTACTCAATGCTCATCTATACATGGTCAAAGTATCACAAGTCGACGAACGCGAAATATTCAAGATCACGCTCGAGTACTGGTCGAAACTTGTTGCAGAGCTCTACGACGAGATTCAGGCGCTGCCGATCGGAGACAGTGGTTTACTCATGGGTCTGAGTCTCGGGAATGGAACAAGCAGCATGCTGAACGGGATGTCTTTGCGGAAGAACATTTATAGCGATGTTTTGAGCAACCTTCGCCTTGTTGTCATCGAACGGATGGTCAAGCCAGAAGAGGTGCGAACCTTTGGTATCTCTAGTGGCAATCTCTGAAATGGGACTTCAGGTTCTAATCGTTGAAAACGATGAAGGAGAAATTGTCCGGGAGTTTATGAAGGAGATTGACACCATCGTCCTTTACAAGCAGATGCGTGAACTTCTGGTCTATCTCACCCACCTGGACGTTGTCGACACGGAGAACATCTTGACGGAAAAGTTGGCCAAGCAAGTCGATGGTTCAGAATGGAGCTGGCAGAATTTAAACACACTGTGCTGGGCAATTGGAAGTATCTCCGGTGCTATGAGTGAGTTATTGTCTGTCCGTGTTAGTCTATTTCGGTATCGATGAGTTCATCCTAGACGAGGAGACTGAGAAGCGGTTCCTGGTGACTGTGATCAAAGACTTGCTTGGATTGTGCGAGATCAAACGAGGGAAGGATAACAAGGCTGTCGTCGCGTCGGACATCATGTATATCGTCGGACAATATCCTCGCTTCCTCAAGGCTCACTGGAAGTTCTTGAAGACTGTAGTCAACAAGTTGTTCGAGTTCATGCATGAAACGCACGAAGGTGAGCGTCAAACATGAATCGTGTTCGCTGACCGGACCCTGAATGATCAACCTTCAGGGGTTCAGGACATGGCCTGTGATACTTTCATCAAGATTGCTCAAAAGTGCCGCCGACATTTCGTCATGCAACAGTCTGGAGAGCAAGAACCATTTATCGACGAAATTTTGCGGTTATTGCACAGAATCACCGTTGACCTGTCTCCTCAGCAAGTACGTGGATCTCATGTTCGTCTTTCATGAACTCTCATAAAGTCTCGCAAGGTGCACACGTTCTACGAGGCAGTCGGCTACATGATTTCTGCTCAACCGAACAAGCCACAGCAAGAGAAATTGATTGCAAAATTGATGGAATTGCCCAACAATGCTGTAAAAGGTCTCCTCCGTCTTCCGTGTCCACCAATTAATTTGGTTTTCGAAGTGGGACTCTCTCATGGCACAAGCTGCACAGAACATTGATGTATTGAGTAACCTCGATAACATAAAAATCCTCTCCAACGTGTTGAAAACCAATGTTTCCGCATCCACCTCCATCGGGAGTTTTTATCTACCCCAGGTTGGCCGCATATTCCTGGATATGCTTGGTCTTTACAAGGCCGTGAGCGGGATCATTAGCGAAACGGTCGCGCGAGAAGGTTGGCGTTGACACCATCCTCTGGCAGCCTAGCTGACACCTACCAGGCGTGATCGCGACAAAGACGCCCAAGATTCGCCAGTTACGGACGGTCAAAAAGGAGATCCTGAAATTGATGGAGACGTACATAAAAAAGGCGGAGGATCTGGACGCCGTAAATGCCAATTTTATGCCACCGCTCCTCGATGCTATCCTCGGGGACTATAACCGCAATGTGCCGACTGCCCGGGACGCTGAAGTTCTGAATGTGATGGCAACCATCACTGGCCGCCTTGGTGTAAGTCATTTCCTATGCAATCCAAGGGTGGACGTTGAGTGTCCTGGTGGCTTCAGCCTCTCCTTACACCTCAAGTTCCTGCTATCCTTGACGCCGTATTTGAACCCACGCTCAACATGATCAACCAAGATTTTTCAGAATTTCCGGAGCACCGTGTTGGCTTTTTCAAGCTGCTAAGAGCCATCAACCTCAACTGTTTCCCTGGTAGGTGTGGTGTTCTTTTTGTGCCCGCGCAGCCGTTTGGATCCCATCACAGCTCTTCTTGGAATACCACCGACCCAATTCAAACTGTTCATGGACAGTATTATTTGGGCGATCAAGCATACCATGCGAGATATTGCAGACACGGGTTTGAATTGTACGTTGATGGCTGTTCACCTTTTAAGCACTTGCTGAAGTCACCTAGTGTGTCTCGAGGTAGTCAACAATTTCGCAAGCGCGGAGCCGGCCGTCAGCAACGTCTTCTTCCAGCAATACTTCCTAAGCATCTTACAGGACATTTTCTTTGTCCTTACGGATGCTGATCATAAGAGTGGCTTCAAGCTTCAGAGTCTTCTCCTTGCTCGGATGTTCCAGCTTGTGGAGACAAACCAAATCCAATCTCCATTGTTCAACCCCGCTCAGGTGGCAGATCCCAATATGTCCAACTCGTTGTTCCTCAAGGAGTATTGCGCAAATCTACTCAAGACCGCATTCCCTCATGTCCACAAGTAGGTCTAACATTGGCGACGATGTGTCCCTGCTGACCAGGTCGTGATGCAGCGCCCAAGTTCAAGTATTCGTTACTGGACTGGGAGAGTTCCACAGCGACATCAATCGATTTAAGCTTGCATTGCGTGACTTTCTTATCCAACTCAAAGAGTTTTCGTCGGGCGATAACGCTGAACTATATCTTGAGGAGAAGGAAACGGAGGCACTGATGAAAGCCCAAGCTGAACGGGAGTTGGCGATGCGTGTGCCCGGTTTACTAAAGCCGTCGCAATTGGAAGACAAGGACGAGGATATTTCATAGAAGGAGCTGATGGAGCGCTTCTTTTCTCGTTCTCATCTCTCGCATCCTTTCCTTGTTTCCTCGCCACGAACGCATGCTACCCCCTCATTATACTCCAGACTTGAACGATGTTCATTTTCTCACTGCTATCGATGTCCTCACAGCTTCACATCTAATGTATTAGTATAGGTCGTACATGGAAGGCACCAGAGTAATGTAGAATTATTAGGTGAAGCTCCAGTGCGGATATCGGCCTGATCAGGCGTCAGCTGATCGCCACCATGTTCAAGAAGTAACGGCTGACGCTCCTTGAGATGGAAGATGGTCCGCTGATAACGACTCGCAGGTTCTCGCTGTCTACGGATGTCACAAGCCAGACGCCTCCCAAATCCTCTGTGCAACGATCGATCCGGGCTGGGGTGCTTGCACAGTGGAAGTTGGAACCCGAGACGCTCGAACAGATATGGCCAAAGAAGGAGTCGCTCGTTCATGTAAAATGGTTGGTGTGCCCATTGATGTTGTGATCGTGAACGCGCTCGACGACCTGACAGCAGAGAGCACGTCTCGATATACACCGTCAACAGCGAGCCGTTGTTTTTTCAACATTTCGATGGGCCCATTTTCCCAACGCTTCGCCTGCTCCACAAGTGTACGTCTTCTGACGCGTCTGTTTTGCGGATTCGTTTGTGAGCACTCGCACAGATCCATTCCTGCTGTCCAAAGTTGGTATAGATCGGGGTGCAATACGTTTTCTGATTGCAGGGGCACACATGATGTGTCCCGGTCTCACGTCGGCTGGCGGTTATCTCCCCCCGGCGGAACAAGCCATTCCCGCCCACACCCTCGTTGTGGTCCACGCCGAAGGGAAAGAGCATGCGGTGGCGGTCGGGATCACCAAGCTGGGCACGGAGGACATGCGCAAGGTCAACAAGGGAGTTGCGGTAGAGATTGCGACGCATTTGGGAGATGAGCTGTGGGGAATTCAGACGATCTAGTTTAGCGTGTTCGCTAGCAACAACAACGTGTCGACCATCATGCAGGGCGGCGCGTTCGCGTATACGGACTCGTTCACGTTCCGGCGAAAGAAAAAGGACAAGCGGGCGACGCCATTCGATCTGCTGACACGCGCCAAAGAAGCGCTCGCGAGCGATGGCCGCTGGTCACAAGGCTGCAGTGGTACGTGTTTCGGTGACAGCGTCCGTGGTGCATGTGGGTGACCTCGACGCAAGACATGCTGGACGAGGTGCTCCGCGACGTGTGCAGCCAGCCTCGTCGAGTCCTGTGCTTGGGACTGGGAAGCCCGTCTGTGTCCCGGGACGCCCGTGCACAGCTGGCTTTGCTCGGCGATCTGTGCGCCACTGCAGACATCGTGCGTGCTCATCGACCACAGGCCTTGACTGCAAACCTGACCGTGTCCCAGGACCCGGCCCATGTGTTCGTGTACGACCCCGTGTTCACGGACGCGGACGCGCAGCTGTTCGAGACCCTTGGCATACAGTGTCTGGACCACATTCAAGCAAGCGATCTCATCTCGCGCTTCCATTCCAAACTGAATTGCAAGACAGGGCGTGCGGCATTCGCTGGACTGCCCCACGATCCTGTACATGCCACACTGCGACTTGAAACTGTACGAGCACGTCATTCGCGCCAACTGGACGCGTGATGGCCTGGGCAACATGGTTTTCATCGCAAACCGCTTTCGCGACTATATCGACAACAACGTCGCTTCCCGACTGCAGGGGGAATGTCCGTTTTTGCAGAGACTCGGTGGGTGCATTCAACCTGGCGACGGGCGCGTCGCGTTCATCGCACGCACAGTGCCCCTGGTGAAATGCCGGCCCCTTCCCACGTCGGCGGCGTTTCCAAACGCGTTCAGCAGCCTCGCGATCCAGTACGTCAGCACGACCCCGTTACCACTCGGTGACCCATTCTGGGACGTGAGCGAAAAAGTCTAGGATACAACAGCAAGCGAGCATATCAACAACCAGCAATATACCGACAACGTAGATGATACGGTAGACATGGCGCCGCTAGCTAGCACTCTTCGTAGACAGAATGCGAGCTCAAATATTCTCCGTCGGCAAACGGGAGTGGGTCAAGCTCAAAACGATCATAGACCGAACTGGTCGTGCAAATGTACACGTCCGGTGGCGACCGCTCTTGTCCACCTTCTCTCTGGTGCGCGGTTCCGAAAAAGAGGTCAGAGCATCGGCCAAGCGACGACGTCGACGGAGCATCGGACTCATCGTCAGAAGTATCCTCTATCGCTTCTGGCACGGAGAGGTCGTCTAGCTCATCGATATCATAACGAGAGAGTGCACATGTCGGCGGGGAAGAAATCAATGGAGACTCGACGGCATGTCCAAATTCATATGGGCGAACGAGTGGTGGGTGGAAAAGTGGATATGGAACAGAATATGGCATGACAGTAGGCGAGGGAAAGTGCGCATGTTGATCAACGAGGTCGTCAGAGGACGACATGGGAGATGCCAGAGGACTCAAAGGTACCTCGTCGTCTTCTTCCACTGCAACAACCGAAACTCGGACATCCGAATCTGTGCAAAACTCGTCCTCTTCACCGTCACATAGGGACTCCAAGAGGGAATCAAGCCATTCAGCTTCAGCTTCCGAGGCAGTCATGTCAGAGCCACCTTGAGGAATAAGTTTACAGGCGTCCGGGAACATGAATGAGTCCGACTCGGCACCGTCTTCTTCATCTGCTACATCTTCAGAATATACACACATTGTGTTGGACGGACCATTCAATGTAGATGGGGTGGAGGGAAATTGTGAGCGAAACACCGAATTTTTAAGGAGAACCCAGCGATGAAGGTTACAGTTGTCCTTGCCACCTACGGCGGCATGCAACTTGTTACGGGCCATTGTGAATAGGTTAGGATACTCTGCCGACATCTGCGTACGGCGAGAAGGGGAGGGGTTGTCACGGAAATGTATAGTGTCTGTCGCGCGACACAAATGTCAGGCCCGGGTGTTGGAGAGGGGAGCGTGTGCAATACAGACCAGAAAACAGAGTGAATTCAGCAGTGTATGCGATATACGATGAAGGGCTCGAACAGAATGGTGCCGTTGTTGGATTTACGGGCGAGTTTGTTGACCATACTTCAGGAGGGGACAGTTGACTGTGTTCGCGGGGTGGGCGCGAGGGGAAGGGGGCACGGTGACTAGGGCGCGGCAGGATTACGACGAGGGCATGGTGTGGAAAGAGGGAAAAAAGGGCGAGGCGAGTTGGGGACGGGGCAGGCGGGCTTATATAGTAATTTTCAAATACCGAGATTTTGTTGTGACTCCAAATCGTCATTACCTCGGAACGAAGCCCCTCTCACAGCCACAATGTAAACATGTCACAACACCCGCAATGCAGTCACGCGAGAATGCCGCCACTAGGCTCAATATTGAGGGTAGTATTAGAGTGAGAAGAAAAATTTGATCATCAACCCTCGTCCATTTGATCTTCCCCTGATTCATCGTCCTTGACGGTCTCGATAAGCTTTTTCAGCTTGTTCACGCTCTTTGGTGACATGTCACGCGCAATGGCGAGCCAATGCGCCGATTTTGCCTCATCTCCGACAAGTCGGTACACCTTGGCGAGCTGGAACACGACGTTCGATTCCTCAGGCGAGCTATCACGGAGCTTCTGCAAATCCTCAATCGCCTCCTGTTCACCATAGATAAGAGTCATGTTTCAACACCGCACCGTCTCGCCCTCACCTCGTATCGCTTCATTGAGATAAGCATCTTTGCACGCCGATACCGAACCAGCGCATTGTCTGGCGCTAGCCGCGCTGCCTGATCGTATAGACTATACGCTGCAACCTTATCTCCACGTCGTTCCACAGTCTGATATGCATGTCAGCCAAACGATAACTGGTAACTCCCTTATCAGCAACGTCAAACGAAATTGGCTCACCATCCCCACGCATCCGAGGAGCACTGCATTTTGAGGGTGTATCTCGAGCGCCTTGCGGTAATGATATTCTGCGAGCCGGACCTTGCTCGTTCGCAGATAACAAGTCCCCAGGCCGTACCTGTCATTTCGTCTAGTGAGCATTGCCTCACTCCCAAAGAGAATTGGGCAGATACTAAATTTCCTAATCGACACTTACCACGCATTGTAATGTCGTTGGTCGGCACGTAATGCAGTTTGGAAAAACGAAATCGCCTTATCAATGTCCTCGTCAATTGACTCGTGTCCGCTCAGAGTGAACGCGTATGCACAGCTTGGGTCCAACTCGGCTGCCCGTCGAAAACATGTCAATGCTTGTGGCCGCTCTTTCTGGAGCGAAAACAAATTTCCAGCCGCGATCCAAGCCTGTGGTGAGTGCGGGTTGATGCTCATCAACTCCTGGGCCAGAAACGAAAGTTGAACGTTCTGCTGCAGATGCCACAGGAGCGTCGAATACACCTCCATGTCAGAGACCCTATAAGGCTCCAGCGCGCGAGCTGCTCTAAAAGCCCGTTCTGCCTGGGGATGCACGTCAGTTACAAGTGCCGATTGTGTAAAATTAAGCGATAGAAGTCGACCACCCGCTTACGTACAGAAGCATACTCCAATCGCTCATAGTGGGCACGCCCAACCATGGATAATACCCACGATGATTGTTGGTGAGCGGAAGGCATGTGTTCGAGTTCCATCAGACAGGAATAGCAGTCATAAATGGACATCGCTCTAGTAGCTCGCGCAAACCTTCGCACAAGATCATAGATATAGTAGTCGGCCATCTCTTGCTCATAAGCTTCTTGAGCAGCTTGCTCGTGAGCAGGAGTCCAACGGCTTGGCGCTGGAGAGGTGTCGGACTGATGGGACTGAGCCCTCGATGCTGGTGAGGTAGAAGACGCCACATCTGCAGCGGCAACAGTATCCTCGTCCAGATCGGACCCTATTGAACGCGACCGTGAGATCGCGATTTGGCGTCGGCGTTCTCGCAGCGGTGGATGCTATAATAAAAGTGAGTAAATCAGGTATCAACGACGTCATCTAACAACACGATGAGAGTCTGACCTTCCCAGCTTGTTTGCCCATAGCACCGCTCAACAACCGCGTACTACGCCGCGGACCAACGCCATTGCTCACTGGATGTCGTTCATTCTTTCCCGCACCAATGACGTTCTTCAAGTTCTGAGCGGGCTGAGAACGACGACCGGGTGATGAGAAGATATTAGCAAATTTCAAGGCCGGGCGGGCGCGTGCCTTTTTCGAAGGTTCATCTACTATAAACTTGGTCGCCTTAGATTTTGCCAAGTCAACACTCCGTTGGCGGGTTGTAGATCGGAGACGCTTCTGAACGGGTCCAGCCTCGTCTGCCGAGGAAAGAGGCCGAGCAGGGGCTTGAGATGGGCCAGCTAAAGTTTCTTCCGCCCGAAGACCACGGGGTGCAGTCTGCTGGAGAAAGTGGCCATCTACCTGGAAGAATGATTCATTGGCAACTCTAAGAATTGTATAAGAAGCCATGTAACTATCCTAGTGGGATATCCAAACTTACAGTGAGTCGCCTGGCGCATGGGATGGCTCCATTCGAAACGGAGGGGGATTTTTCCAGTTCCGGATATGAGCATTTTCCGCAATATCAGGGGTGAAGAATCCGACACCTGTCACAGTCGGTCCTAGCACAACCTTGGCGAGCGGGGGTTCTTCGCGAGGAGCTTGTTTAGTCGGTAATGGACGGGGTGGGAATATCTCATCAACTTCAGGCGCAGTACCTAGATGTCCGATTGAGTGTCCGATTGAAATAACATACGAAGACCATCCACCAAGCAAGCATAGTCCCTCGAATGCTTCCCAAAGGAGCGGATTCAGTGCTAATGCCAGGCGAAAGCTAGCGGTAGCTTTCTCCGGGAGATTTCCTTTCAATGCCATCGTTCCTGCTTGACAGCGCAGAGCCGCCTCCTCAGGGAAAGCCCGTGACGTCCGGGGTCCCATTGATTCTGAAAAACAGATCAGAAAATCGCGAGACAAACCAGCTACACACGTACGTGATGGAACATAGTTGGTATGTTCCAGAGCAGCCTCCAGGGCTTCGCGTGCCTGCCGGTAGCGTGACAGTGCCATACAGCATTTCCCTTTGATCTCTAGACAGCCACCACACTTGTCCTGTTCAGTGCCACTCACTACATATAGCGCAGAATGCGGTTGTCGGGCACGGAGGAGTGCGGTCGCGTAGAGATGGCGTGCATCGTGATCATGTTCGTCCATGACGTGATATCGTTCGGCGTAAAAGACAGCAGACTCCACAAGATCATAGTCAAGACAAGACCATATCAGAGAGCGGAAACGCTGCCCGATCTGGGGGGAAGATATGATGGTCGAGGCGACAGTGGCTTTCAAGCCTTCCTGTTGCATAGCATCAGCCCAAAGGCCAAAGAAATCCGTAAGAATTGGTATAAACGTTTGAGGACGAGCACCCGTCGTTAAAGACTGTAAAAAGATGGGCCAACGAGGACGAGGATTTCGAAACTGACCACTCACAACAATGCAGCCTGTCGACGCGTGTTGGACGTTTAAATTGAAAACACTCGTGTCATTCATACATCACGTGACTCTCAAAGATGACGCGCAAGTCCTAAGTAAACATGCAAATGTAAATATTGTTGTCTACATCTTCAGTGTCCGTGTCCATCCGCCTCCGGCTTCGGTTCTTCAGATGTGTTAGCAAAAAATGTCTGCGAACCATTTGCAGATTCTTACCAGGTATGCATTGAATTGCGTCATCAATTCGCAGTAGCGAGATAGCTGCCTCATATGCAGACTTCAAACTTCTCACTTTGCTCAACGTCGGCTCCAAAACACCTGCGGAAACGTTGTCTCGGACGTCACCATTCATAAGATCGAGCCCGTATCGTAAAAGTATTTTTTTGGGATCACCAGCGGGTGCATTTTGGGCCGCATTATGGTATGATCGGAGCTTTGCGACAAGCTCGGTCGAGTCCTTTGCTGCATTCACCGCGAGCTGCTTCGGAATTGACAGCAAGGCAGCGGCAAATTCTGCAATAGCCAACTGCTCCCGTGAGCCCTGGGACGTGTTCAGTAAGCCTCGGGTTTTTCTGGACAAAAAAAAACCAACAAGCGTTGTGGCAAAGTTCTCCAAATAGATGCTGAGGGCAGATTCAACCGCACCTCCGCCAGGGACAACTGAGCCACTCTCAAGGGTTCGTTTGATGACGGACAGCGTGTCATGCAACGCCCGCTCCATCTCGTCCAGCATATAATCATTCGCACCACGTAAAACGACGGATGCGGAGTTGACAACTTTTGTACCCTTGATGAGAATGAGCTCGTCATCAGATATGCGTTCCTGTACGACTTCGTCTGCTACACCCAAGTAGCTGGGTTCATAAGTTTCGTTTCCCTCCAGATCCGCGAGACTTGAAATGAGGGTTCCTCCTGTGGCCTTTGCGATACGCCTGAGATCTTCTTTTCGGCAGCGACGAACGGCCATCGCCCCAGCTTCTACAAACTCCTTTAAGCAGAGATCGTCGATACCCTTGGTAGTAAGAACGACGTTGGCTCCAGCAGCGAGGATTTTGCGAATACGTTCGATGGTTATTTCAGCCTCGCTGCCACAACTATCAGGATGGTGCTATCCAAAAACGTACGGACAGACCGTTTACGGATTTGTTCTAGTTGATCTGGATCGTCGACTAAGATTTGAACACCTAGTTGCATCCGGGTCTTTTGAAGGTTGATATCGAGACAAGCGATCTTTGCACTCGTGATGCGCTTTTTCATGGCTGAGTGCAGCTGTTACTCGATGGACAAAGTAAAGGCGATCCAAGACAAACCTTGACTGGCGACAGTGCAGTTTAAAGCATAACCTTGAACAAACAGGGACTCCCTTGCACTTTTACCGTGTGCTTTTAATACATTCACGGCTTTGACTGGGTACTTGATGTCGCCACGAAGATTGATTGATTTTACTGCGAGCATTGCGTCAACAGCCATGGGAGCAAAAAGATCGTCATCACTTGGAGCAGATCAGAGAGCGCACAAGGGGGAAACAGGATATGACACGCGCTTGCCAATTATCTTGCTGGCCATGCTGGTCTTGGCGGCATTTATAAATGCGTCACGACCGAGGGCATCGACTTTAATGCTGAGATTGTCTTGCATGAACCTTACGGCTTCTTTGCAGGCGAGCCTGTAACCGGTGATGATGGTCGTTGGATGAATCTTGGCCTTGACGAGCTCGTTGGCGCGACGAAGTAGCTCGGCGGCGACGATGACGACAGAGGTGGTTCCGTCGCCGACTTCCTTGTCCTGCTTCTGCGCGAGATCGACAAAGATCTTTCCTGCTGGATGCTCCACGGACAAAAGGGAGAGAATGGTGGCGCCGTCGTTTGAGATGGTGACCTCCTGCGCGAGATGAATGTCCGGACGCGAGACGAGACGATGTGCGTACCCCGATGTTGTCGACGAGCATCTTGTCGAGGCCGAGTGGGCCGAGTGAGCTCTTGACGATGTTTGCGATCGAGAGGGCGGCGGTGACTGGGGCGACGGTGAGGGCGGGGGCGGGGTGGTGGACATGGACGTACCGTTCTGATCGCGGATGTCCTGGCCAGAGACGCGGTCGCCGCCGAGGAAAGCGCCCGCGCGTGGATCGCGTTGGAACATGGTCAAGGACGGTGTGCTTACGCAATGAGTAGACAGTGACTACGATGCCCCCTCCAAAGCGACGGGTCTCCTACGTGATCCCGCCGCCTGCCGACCCCATCCCCCGCCTCAAGCTGCCCTCCCTCGCATATCCGCGACACGGATCTCCCCGCCCCCTCCTCTTCCCCTCCCACCACGAGCCCCATGCCAACCCATATTGCACCCAGCACAGACATCGCCTCGGTGTCACCTCTCTCGCCTTCGACGCAACTACACAACTCCAGGGACATCTCTCTCCTCAAGGCATACTCTACACGGGCAGTCGCGACGGCCAGGTCATTTCCTGGGACCTCGGTCTCCCTCTCCGCCAAAGGAGAACCCCTTCCGCGCGCCGCAGTCGTGTCGCCCGATGGGAGTCGTTGACTGGAATGGCGGACGAGTATCTGCCCGAGGAAACAGAGGAGGAGGAACGCCGCGATGGCGATGTACTCGGAGATGTCAAGGAAAGCGGCGGCAGAAAGCGCAGAAGCAGCCTCCATGACGACATACCCTACGAACGCCAATGGGAGCTTGATCTAAAAACGCCCGTTTTAAACACGGTAGGACGAGTCTGCTTCTCCTCCACGTCCTGAACTACCATTTCGCACAGGACGCACAGTTTCGACAATGTGCACAAATCCATACAGACTGGGTCAATGATATCCTTCTCTGCAACTACAACCAGACCGGTCAGTCTTCTTACTCTCATCCCCGTGCCACGCTGACCGTGCAGCCCAGTAATCTCCGCATCCTCTGACGGTACCGTCAAAGCATGGAATCCACACACAAGTCGCCCGACGGACCCAGCAGTCATTGGCACGCACGCGGATTATGTCCGCTGTCTCGCTTTCTGGTAATGTATCTGCAACCATCGAACGCACCTTCTCACCAATCATTCAGCCGAGAGTCAAACTGGATTGTGTCCGGCTCGTTTGATCGCTCGATCAAACTATGGGACCTCACCTTGTCTTCTCCAGCACCGCAGCCTCTACTAACCCTTAACCCCCCCGACGCAACTGCTCCAAAAGCATCAGTATATGCTGTTGCCGCGGACCCTTTTGGACATGCTATCGCCAGCGGTTCCCCGGAGCGTGTTGTACGAATGTGGGATCCTCGTTCTGGAAAGCGAACCGGGAAGCTCGTCGGTCACACCGACAATATACGGGCGATATTGATTTCTGATGATGCCAGATATGTAGGGTCGTGCGTTGACTCCATTTACGCACATCTAACCCCCCTTTTCCAGCTTCTGACAGGTTCTACAGATGGTAAGTAAGTCCACTGTCTGAAATCACTCGACCTGACTATGCCATAGCCTCTGTCAAGCTCTGGTCCCTATCCTCGCAACGCTGCCTGCATACGTTCACGTACCACACGGATTCTGTATGGTCCCTGTATTCCACCCATTCATCTCTAAAGATATTTTATTCGGGAGATAAATCCGGGATTGTGTGCAAAGTGGACGTCGAGGACTCTCAGGAGATTGCAAATGGGGTATGCATCGTGCTCGCACGAGAATCAAATGAGGAAGGTGGAGAGGGAATAAACAAGATCGTTACCGCCGATGACAGTTTACTTTGGACCGCGTCGGGGAGTTCCGAAATCAGTCGATGGAGAATTCCCAAACGACTGGGGAGGCACGATATCGGGGATGACAAAGACCCATTTTCAGATTCCAAGGGCATTTCAATCAGAGGGGAGCCACGCTGGTCGGCTTCACCTTCAATGCACCAAGGTGATCTCACAAATTATTTTGTGTGCAATTATTCATGTGCTGTTCAAGGTCACAGGGACGACGAATTTCCATCGTACCCCGAGGTTCCACTCTCTTCCCTTGTCAGGCTTGCCTATCCGAACAGCTCGTTTTCACCTACCACCTTCACGTCCCGGGGCCACGATGCTGAAGTAGCAACCCTGTACTCCGCGGCTTCTGTTGTGTCAGTTCCAGGCGCGAGGTCACCATTCAACGCTGCTTTCAAGCACTCCACCGCACTCACGCCATCAAACACACGAGATATGAGAAACCGTGTCTCGATGGTGAACGTCGACCAAGATCTGGTCGAGACCCACACAAATTACACAACTCAGGAACTCAGTGAACTTGCCTCGGAGGCTACCCCATTCAATTCCAACCCGGATATGACAATAGCGGGTACTCGTGGCCTCGTGCGAGCGGTGTTGTTAAATGACCGCATGCATGCCCTGACTGTTGACACAATGGGTGAAGTTGCTGTGTGGGACATCGTCCGTGGAGTTTGCTGCGGCTGGTACGCAAAAGAAGATGTACAAGCTGCTAGTCTCCGTGGTAGCTACGATGGCAGCGCCCGTAGCAGAGGACATAGCAGTGCAATTGGTGATAAAGAATGGAGCCCTCGAGAGGCTCTTGAGGCAGTCAGAGAGCGCGTCGAAGGAGAGGCTGTCGTGTCTGCTTGGTCATTCGTGGACACAAAGACCGGAGTACTCACCGTTCACATCAATGAACGATGCTTTGAGGCAGAAATTTACGCCGATGAAGCGGGTCTTGAATCAGACACAACTTTTAATGACGAGCTCAGAAGTGCGTTCATGGAACAATCTTGAAAAGGTTCACACTAATACCTCGTCAAAGTAAACATTGGAAAATGGGTCCTCCGCAATTTGTTCCTAGGATTTATACGGGAAGAACAGCGCATTCGGCGAAAACGCGACATCCATGGATCAGAGTCTGTTTACAACAACGCTCGCCTCAGCGTCGAAAGAACGAGTCCGAGCCTCAACGGTAATAGCTCAACTGGATCCATTTCACCCCTCGAAATGTCGAAGTCATCACGCCTGCCAACGTGTACGACTGTTGTGACCTCCACAAGTGCATTGCCAGTAATTCTTACTGTTGTACCTTCGGTCGCCAAGCCCTCTCCCTTACTCACTCCGATGATACCCTTGAAAGCTGCTAAACCGAGGAGTAGCACTTCCCAGCTACCTTCGTCCGACAAACCACTTACACCCCGTCCCATTCGAACCCATGGACTTGATATACCATCGAGCGTGACCCGCGATCCCGAATATTTTTCTGCTCGCACTCGCCGACCCTCGACGGCAAGCACTGCTTTATCAGATGGAGGCGATTTTTCGGGCTGGGGAGGTCCGGGGAGCCTACCGCGCCAAATCGGTGACTCCTCTGGACCCATCACGCCAACTACACCTGGCGGTGGCTTAATGGGTCTTCTGAAAATGCGCGGAAAGGGATCGAGTCGAAGGACAATAAACGACATGGTTCCAAGTTCTCCCATTACAAGCAATGCTGGAACTATTGACACGATGACACTTCCCGAGGTGCAGTTCATTCGGATTCATTTCTTTGATCACCACCCAACATATTGCAGGACAACGAACCTAGCCCTGCGAGAACACCCGCTCAACTACTATTGTCAACTCCCCTTTCTCCACCCTCATCTAGTGAGGCGCCGACTCTGTCGCTTCCGCCCAACATGATGGTGATGATATCAGACGAATCGTATCCCGGTTGGAAAACTGTGTATCGAAGCAGTGTTTCGACCACATGGGCTGACATATATATCCTCGAAGAAAGCATGCCACTTTGGCTGCTCGAGTACCTCCTCCTCAACAAGGCTGCTGTTCTACATGCGGGTAAAATTAGCTTTGTTCTACTACCTTGGCCAAACCCAGAACCTGATGGCGAACAACTACCAGAACTCTTGAATGTGTATGTGAAGTTACCCGCCTAGCATGCCCCGCACTTTCGACTAAGATATCTTTAGTGCTCAATCGAAGTTGACTGCGAGCAGATTTCTTCGAGTGCGGAAATTGACCCAACATGTATGTAAACCTATGATATGACTCGTCGAACTTGAGTTCACCACATTCCAGGTACGGGAAAAATTAGAGAAGCTATCTAACACCACCGGGTCCACATCTCTCACCACTGTCGATACACCCTCACAAGGTTCCCCAAACACAGAAAACTTCCGCTTACGAGCAGAGGACACCTATGAAATCCTCTGCAATGACACCGTGCTTTCGCTCGACATGACCCTTGCTGCAGTGCGGCAATATTTCTGGAAGCACTCTTCTGAGCTGACGATGTACTATCGCTTGAGGAACGCGGCGAACGAGAGTAGCTGATGTTCCGCTTGAGCATGATTTATATTGTGACGGATGTTGCGCAACAGTAACTTATAATATTTGACAATTTGTACGATCCTTTCTCATCAGTGCCTGTCCCGTCGGCTCTGCTGGGACTGGAATCTAACAAGCTCCCTCACCCAAAGGTAATTCGATGAGCATGGCGGTCGCAATTGCAAGCCAATGGTAATAGGAAAATACCAACCTCCTAGACTGCCCTGAACTATATACCACACACGTCTAGTAAGTGTTTCACGATATCCATTTTGCTGTGTTGGTTCAGAACCGCTGAAACGGCGAGCCTCACGATTACCTGTAACACCATCATCGAACACAGACCGCAGACTCGACGGAGCAATGCGAAGAATGAATGAGACTATGTTGTCTTGTTCATACTTGACAGCGACTGTGCAATCACGGAGTGAATATCTATGCACCGATCCTGGCACGCTTCCATGCACTGGGAAATGGAAAGTGAGGAACTGGGAATGACGAAAACAAAGTAACACTCGCCCTAAGGGTAACCTCAGTGGGAGTTCGACCTGACTGCCAAACATTTGTAATCGAAGAGAGCGCAGGCATGCACGCGACGACGACGACGCCATCTGATGCATTCGATTCTTCTTCAGTGGGATCTAGTCTGATTTCGCCCCCAAGTACAGCCTAGAAACGCTTGAGTTCGGGACGCTAGCCATCCGAGATGTTCTTACCGCAGAGCACGACGCGACAAGTCCAAACATTTCGATACCTGCATCGGCAAGTGCTGTGCTCGCTGCTATTGCACCAGATGCTATGCACCCCTCAATCCCGTCACGTTCGATAATCATGATGAATATATCTATGGCGGATTTGGGGAATAGCTCCAAGCAAACGGATGATGCGATCGACTGATGGATCGCAACGGCAAGAGATCTGTCTTCAGCGTCCTTTAATAGACATCCTACTCAGTCTGACCAAGATCGCCAAAACAGACGGAGGTGCTCACATGAAGTGGTGATCGACGACGAGTACAAGAGAATGGCGCAAATTTGACCTCGATGTTCAATTTACCCTTTTCACTGTAAGTGATGGACTTGGACTGCCTTGGGCCATAACTGTCCCTGGTCAGACAGACCGTAGCGATCATGTCCATAGGGACTCACACAGCGCACGCTAGCTTTGTTTTCTCGGTCTCGATGTAAGCCGAACCATTTGCTTGGCTGATTAACCCAGGCTGCAAAACTTGAAAGAACGGATCAGCTTAGAAGTCATATTATGTGCCCATCCTACAGATTGGACGAATGTCGGCTGGCTGTCTGCCGCGTCGTGCATCACAAGTTGCAGAACGATCCGGACCAGGTCCAAAAACTGGGGGGAAAGTTTCTTCTGGACCGTTTATTCGCCTTCTGTCCATAGCTATGGGATTCTGAGCCACGGTCACCAGACTAGGTTTTCTTACGTAACACAGATTGTCATGAAGCTTTCCTTCTCCCTTAACAAAAACGCAAGGCCACTTGGTGCTGCTCCTCCTCTTGCAAAGCCAACAGCGTTCTCATCACTAGATGACGATGACGAAGGCGTCGTTCCAGTTGCCTCGAGCAGCAAAGATGTCCCCGTGAACAAGACGCTTTACAATGTAGCATCGAGGACGGCGCAGAAACGGATGGAACAGGAAATGAAGGTCGACGCTACGGTATATCAGTATGATGAAGTCTGGGACAGGATGCAGCAAGTAAAGCAGAGGCAAAAAGAGGCTAAAGAGGCAGATACGAAGCGACGCAAAGTGAGTTTACATTCCCTCGGCTTTGTTCGAGCGTTCTCATGCAGTTTATCAGCCCAAATACATCGAGGGTCTGTTGAACTCTGCAGCCACTCGTCGGTTGGACCGCCTCAGAGCTGAGGAGAAGATGATTCAACATGAACGAGAACTAGAAGGGGATGACTTCGCAGACAAGGAGGCCTTCGTCACCCAGGCATACAAAGACCAGATGGCTGAAGTGCGAAGGGCCGAAGAAGAAGAGAGACAACGAGAAGGTTTGTACGTTCGCGCCCGCATATGATATAGCTCGATGAATGTGCTGCTAGAGGCCGAAAGACAAAAGCAGAAGGGTGCGACGACGGGCATGGCGCATTTCTACCGCAAGCTGCTGGAGGATTCTGAGCTAAAGCATGAAGAAGCCGTTGCTGCTGTCACCGAACGCAAGGCTCCTATCGGGCCCCAAGGCCCTTCCTTGACCATCACTAAGCCTCCAGACTTCACACCCAAGTCCGACTTGGAACTTGCACGGCTTGCTCGCGAGCAAGGAAAAGCTGTCGAATTAAACGACGATAATCAGATTGTCGACAAACGAGAATTATTGTCGGCCGGGTTAAACCTTTCAGCTCCTAACACGCGTCGCATTGGGTTGCAAATGACGACAAAAAAATCGGAGGACAATACCGCAGCTCATGTTCATCGCGCAGTTGGGACTGCGGCCAGTCGAAGAGAAATCGTTGCAAGGAGAACGGCAGAAATTCATCAGCAGATGGCAGAGGAACATGAAAGACAACAGGCAGAGAGGCAAAGAGATGAGGAAGAAAGTAGACAGAGGATTGTTGCGAAAAGGAACACCGAAGTGGATCTACAAGATGCAAGAACTCGGTATCTAGAACGGAAACGTAGGAAACTGGAGGAAGGTGTGGCCACGACTGATGGTACCGGTGATGCATTATAACGTCTCTACATTCATTGGAATAGTCAACAAGGCTGATCAAGACGCTGCTCCTCCATAAAAAGTACCAAGCGTTCAAACTCTTGTGATACAGCGACTGCAGGTGGACGTTTGTCTGGATTGTGATCAAGCATTGGTCTTGTAAGGTGCAAAAGGATGTCGAGGTGGATGATCTACTACGGTGCTCAGAATGCTGCAAGACATGTAAAGCAGGCGAACGATTCATACCTTGCATGCTCTGAGGATGAGAAGCGCCAGGGCCCACACGTCGATCAGGTGGGCGCGCGAAGATCACAGGCAATACGTGTCTGGGTGCGACACTGATAATGCGTCCTGACATCTCGCACAGTACCGAGACGAAATCCCTTGGACAGGAAGACATCGCGGTACTTTGGCCAGTAAGGAGAGAGGCGAATATCGAACTTGTCGTCGTCGATGGACGAGTCAGAAGAAGATGAGCCTGCAGAGTCGACAGACGAGGGCACGTTAGAAACCCTGGAAATAGTGTCGGGTCAAGTACCCACAGGAAGGACGTGCCAACGAGGAGCAGGGCCCGGGAATGCATGGGTGAAATGGGGTTAGTTGTCTCGAGTGTTTGAGACAAAGCTGCCTGGTTTAGTTTGGTCCACAGCCATGGAAGAGGGCACGAAGGGCAAGAAGACGATCTTTGTCGGCGGCATAGGCGACGACGTGGACGAATCCGTCCTTTACCAGTCCTTCTCTGCCTTTGGTGGGTATTTTCTACATCGCGTGTCTACAGGCGTACCAGCGCGTCCACAGGCGACATTGTCGAGATACAGTTGCCACCGGCCGCGACGAGCACCACCTCGGAACCAGGTACGTGTCCTGCCCTCCAGTTCGCCCACACACTGTTCTGACCCCTCACAGAGACCAAACATCGTGGTTTTGCGTTCGTCACTTACACTTCCCCCGCGGACGCCCAGGATGCGATCGACAACATGGACCTCAACGAACTCCATGGAAGGGTTCTCAAAGTAAACATCGCTAGACCCATCAAGGCTGCCATACAGCCGGGTCCCGGAAACAGAGCGAGTAAGCCCTCCCCACACACATCCTGCAGGCAAATAGTCACCGTCTATCGTAGTCTGGGAGTCGGAAGAATGGCTGAGGCAGTACGCAAAACCGCTCGCTCAGAGTGGTGGTAAGCCTCTCGTCGCATCTCAGCTTGTCGCCCTCAATCTAGTGGTTAGGTGTCCAAGGACGCAATGCACAAGGTTCCGAAAACACAGGTGATGCAGAAGCTCCAAGCACTGTTGATCCCGATGACGAGGACGTTATGGAAGAATGAACTTTGGCTCCCACTTCGTACACCCTCGAGGCGAATGCTTCGTATGATCTCGCCTACCACCTTACCTTCAGTTACATTACAAGACCCAAATCCGTTATCGGGGTTCAAGGAAAAGATGCTACTCAAAAGTCCTTTGGATGATTCATGTCTGATTCCTCAAACTGCGCCCGGGCTCGTTTGATGTCCTCTTGCATGAATAGTAGTTCTTCCATTCGTGCCAGTTTTTTTGCGTCAGCAGGCCGTGATAAAGCCCGCCGCAAGTCTTCTATGGACAGTCGGCTCCTTCGTTGTGGTCCTCCTGCCGTTTGGCACTGTCTCGCGAGAGTCGTGATATGGTTGACAAGCCAGCAAAAGTAACGCACAACGTCGACAATGAACTCGATCAATATCTCTTCCATCACATTCACTGTGTCGGTCGCTGGATTCCTGTCGTCCCCGAAACCATACATTAAGCTTTTGACTGAGCCCCACGCAATCAGGGCGGGTAGTACACTTGATAACTGTGGACAAACTGACGCTCTTTCGTGAAAAGCCCCTTGAAATTGGCATGCTTGCGGCCACGCCCACCGACGCCAGCAGTTACACCTAGAGCGGCGCCTGTCTCGCGCACATACGTCGGGGTATAAGAGGAGAAGACAGTCGGTTTGGGGGCAGGAACAACTGGTGGGGTCGTCGTTGCGGGTGTCGGCCTTGCCGCCGCCTGAGGCGTGGACTGGGTCTGTTGCTGGGGAATGTAGCTGTATGGGTACGGCCACGCGCCGTAACCAGTTACACCAGAGGCATATGCACTTTGGTAGGCCGCTGCATAACCCTGGGGTTGATACGCGCCAGGTGTTCCGGGGTGATAGGCAGCGTAGGGATAGGATGACCCAGTGGGGTTGTGTTGGTAGTGCGAGTAAGACATGCAATCAAATTCCGCCAGTGGTATGTATGTAACAAGCTAACCATCCGTCTCGCCTTTCTCTAAATTCCGTGCGCTATCCATCATCTGTCGCACCTTCTGCCATTCCATGTCAATAATGCCACGCTCATCAAGCCATTCCATGACCTTGTCTGCGTCGTGAAGATCGCGCGGAGGTTTGATGCCACCAAAGTATGCAACCCTGACAAACCGCCGCGTCTCATCCTGAGCCTCCATGATTTCCCGCTGCAGGGATTTGTAGAGCGAATGCTACGTTGCATCACCAATCCATCATGTATAATAAGCATTATTTGGACGAACCTCCCAGTGACTAAATTGATGATATACTTGTGTCCGTGCCGCGCAAAATCGACCAAGGTGGAACTCTTTCCGAGTGTCATTCGCGTCACTGTCCTCTCCTCCTTCCGAGCTTTCGTCTGACTCGTCATCGGACAGATCCTGTACGTTTGCATTAGCAAATCACCGAGGGCGAATAGCGCAGTGGTACCTCGAAATCATATTTATCGTATGGTTTTCCGCTAAGTCGACCCAGGAGCGTAGACACCCTGTTACCAAGATGGCATGCATCACACTGCGGTATGGCAAAGTTTAGTCGAACCAGGGTGAAGTTGGGATACGTTTCGAGAGCCTTCTTAAAGTCTGATTTCCACATGGACGACGCCACGAGTGAATCGCGCAACCCACTTAGTTTGCGGCGAGTTACCTGTAGTGGCACGGAGAGGTATTCCTCCTCTGATGGTGGGGTCAGCCATTTGTCCATAGTGAGGGACGAACAATCAAACCTTTGAGCGCACGTTCGAGGAACGGGCGCCTATCGACCAGGGGGCGTACAGCAAGATGGACAAAAAGTTGACAGACAATTTTGAACTGGTGTGTCAAGTCTTGGTGAGTACTCAAACTGAATGCGAGAGGAAGTTGTGTTGCGGGAGCATCATCAGCATCATCAGCAACGATAAAACTCTCATCTTCTCCGTCATTGGTGTTGTCGGACTCGTGTGATACATCCGACTCCCCACTGTGATGTGGTTTAGCACTCTTGAATGGAACTACTCTCGAGCTCTCCGAGTGCTCTGCCTCTGAGGAAGATTCAAGTACTATTTCGCCACGTTTCTTGCCTTTAAGCACTTTAGAAGGTCAGTCAGAACTGCAGGACTGATGTGCACCGCACTCACACTTGAACTTTTCCAGGTTCTTTTGAAACGCAGACATTTTACCTCGAGAACGCAAGCGACTCTCGACGACTTGTAGAACAGGAGATGCTCAACGGATGATGAATGTTGAGATCTAAGCCACTCACGGTTTCTTGCGTCGAGAATATCGAAATCATCGTCGTCCTCGGGGGACGGGGGTCTTACGCCCTTGATAAGTTTGCGTTTGCGAGGTCGAGTGTCATCGTCGGAGTCGAGTTCAACCGTGTCCTTTCTCTGGGTCGCCTCTCTGAGCGATTCGTCGCCCGTTGGGATGGGATTCTTCCGTTTCTTTGGGCGACGAGGAGAGAATTCTTGGTCGCTCAGATCAACGAATTCTGGCTCGAAGCGTATCGCAGCGACATCACTGTCCGCGTCTAGTGTTTTATCGGAATGGCTGGACGAGGAGGTGGAGGCATATCGCGTCCGCTTTCGCAAAGGGCGGGACTTTGACGGCGAAGATGGTGGGGAAGAGCTAAGGAATGCAGCGAGTGTCTGCTGCTTGGGTTTTGCTGCAGGCATGGTGCGAGCAACACAAGGTGTATTACATGATTACTACGCTGCCCTGTGCGCCTTTCTAGCCTTTTCCTTCATGACCGTCGACCCGACGAACCAGCCAATGCCTGAGAGTCCGACGACGAGCACGAATGCAGGTAGCCGGACGGCCCATTCGCGAGCGGGAAAGTAGTCGTGTATCGGGCTCAGTGGGTCAAAAAATGGCTGTGGACATGAGCAGGCGCATCACGGCGTCGACGGGTGACTGACGAGGAGAATGGCCCAGGTAGTGTAGTAGACAAACACGAGCACCGCGACGAGCAGCATTGCGGCTCCGAGCACCTTGTCCTGTCGTTCCAAGTTCACGATGCAAAAGGGACGGTGCAAAACGACGCACCGTCATCATCGTTTGTGTCCAACCTTGTTTGACACATGAACACTTTTGCCTCCCTCGCCCATGTCCACATCCTCCTCCTCCCCGTCGGCCACATCCCCCGCCCCACGTTCGACGCCCACGCCGCAGAGGTGCGCACATTCGACTCCATCCGTCTCGGCGATATCCCCGGCGATGCCAAAGACGAGCGAGGTGCGATCACCTATCCTTTTGCATCCTCCTTATCCATGCCATTCTAGCACGTTTCATGCCGAGTCCACTCTCCAGCGGGCACATCCACCTGAGCTTCCCTTCCCACCCTACTTTGCATGCCCACTCCCCCTTGTCCCTTTTTCGGCCCTCCCACTTCAACTTGGGCATCATCGGCATTGCTGCTTGTTCTTCCTCTCTTCCCCTGTCCTCCGCTTTCGAACAGTTTGAAAATACCCTGGCCGACATCTCTCCCGAATCTTCGACGTTCCCCCTCGCCAAAACATGCTTCGCCTTCCAGGAGGATGAATGTCCCAATGTGGACCTCGGAGAAAATCCTCCTGGTCTCGCAGTCATCCCAAATGCAATGGGAAACAAGAGGCTGTACATCGGAACCCTGCTTGCCGATCTGTGCTCGCAAATCTTGGCCGAGTTCGGGCGCTTGGTGGGTGAACTTCCATCTCATACCACTTTCGTCTTTCATATCTCTAGGTCCATGTCTTGGAAACACCGTTTGGGAACGAGCACCTGAATGCCACTCTCTTCCCAACCCTCCCTGCAGAGATGCCCTTCGCGCTCGAGTCCGCTTCACATCTCTTTCAGGCATCCTTTCCCACTCATTCCAGTCAACCGGAGCTCGCCTCATCCCATCTAACCGCCCCATCAAGCAATGGCATAGCACGTAACCTTTCAGGACCTGTTGGACTCCAGCGCCATTCGACATTGGGTTCACAACCTGTTAAAAAGCGCGTCAGCGCAGTCGGAACTGCCTCTTCTCATGCAAGGCTATTCAAAGTCTATGGCGACCTTTTCCTCTTGGCAGGAAGAACGCAGGATTCCAGGATTTGGTCTGTGAATGCCATTACCCAAGCATTCCCTGAATAACAATCTTCAAGGTACCAAGAAGCACTGAACTTGTTCAGAACCGGAATGGACCCCGTTTGGCAGGCGTCCGCCATCGAAGGCTTGACGGTCATTTCCGTTCTCGACTCGTGGGCCGCCGGCCAAGGACTGGTAAGTCTGTTGCTATCGACGATTGGGTGCGTTCCATGTCTTTACAGCAAGCATCAACCAGCGATACAAAAGAACCTTGGATAGAAATCAACGAACAGCTCTCACAAGCTGTTGCCATCTACCTCAGGGCCAGCGTTCCGTCAGATACCATGCAGGACTACTCTCTATTATCGTTTATCTACACGTCAGCTGTCCTGCGGCAATCCTCGTTGCTGTTTTGTGTTTGGTCATCGAAAGGGTGGGGAGCACTGGCTTTCGCATCCATGTTGCAGCCGGGCGCCTCGACGTACTGGCAAAAGGTCATCTCCGATAATTCCTTGGCTAACCTTGAACGTCTCAGTGTTATAACCGGTATCACTCGTTCACAGATCGCCGGGACCGTCTCGCAAGCACACGGCCCCTGGCTACTGCACTTGGGTCCTCAAGAGCGTCTTATCGTCTTGCAGTCCATGGCGAGTGTCTACAACTGCTTGGGGTACAAGCGCAAGGAAGCCTACGTTCTTCGAGAAATGGTTAGTTGTATTATGGATTTAGTTGTCTGCGGGCGCGATGAAGATTATCAACTTCTGAAGTCGGATGCTGGGGGCACTGGTCTAGTCATTGGTACAGCTAGCCACCGGGATGCAGAACACAATACTCCTGGCAGTGGGAGTCTGGCATTCCGACCGAATGAAGATATGCAAGGCAACCAAAGTGTACTAAAGATTCTCACGTATGCGTGCAAAGTTCTTGGTGTCGATCTCGAGTCCGTGAACATCGCTGCACCGCCAGACGCCGAGAAAGGAGATGTCGGATCGCATATCAACTCCTTGGAAGCTTTGTCACTAGCAGAGCCACCAAATAGTTTGTTTGGGTGGCCAGAACTCCAGGTAGGAGTAGTGCGTGAGGCCATTGCGGTTGCTGAGGCACTCCCTGGCGAGTAAAAAAAAACTTGCTGCCAACGAGTCTTACAGATCCGACAGATCAACTGGCTGTGGCTCGCTTTGCTCTATCTGCTCTCAAGACAATGGATTCTATTCTTTCCACCAACGATCAACGTCATCTATATCAAACAGCCTCCAGGGCATTGGCCACAACACGGCGGCGTGGCGAAACGTCGATGATCGAATACTGGGCTGGACATCCTATTCAGAGTATCGTTGTACTTCCGTGAGCATTTTTGTCTCTGGTATTTTGGAGGTGGCAAATAATGTTCCCAGTCTTCCTTCACACCGCATTCCGGTTGAGAAGCCGCTGCCATTGGTAGCCACAAGCGATCACTCGTCTCCAACTATAAACACTATAGCCAGCTTGAACAAGGACCCGTTTTTACACAATCCTCGAAGGTCTGTCAACACGCAAGTAGGTGGAATGCCTTGTCTTGTCTTTCCTCCGAATAGCTAAACGAGTTCTATGGTAGGGCAAAACCATCATTGTTCAAAATGAACTTGCTGAGGTTGTTGTCACGCTGCGCAACCCCTTCGTATTCGAGCTCGAACTTCACAATGTGTCATTGATGTGAATAAAATTTTCCTTGGGCATTCTTCGTCTTTAGCTGATCCTTTTTAGCACATCGGGGGTCGAAGTCGAGTCCAATGTTATCTCGTCGATCACAATTCCCGCAAACTCTGTCCATACCATCACGGTGTCTGCAATCGCTAAAACCCCTGGCATCTTAGTAGTAAAGGGCTGTACTGTCCATTCTCCGAACGGCGCCTCGAAGAGATTTCTCCTTCCGGTGTCCACAGAAATCGAGGAGTGCCAATCACGGAGACAGAGCATGATGATATGCGAGACCGAGCGGACAAAGTATTCAGGGCTTGATTCGCGACCATGGGACAAGGGCGGAAAACGTTTCACCAATTTCTTATCGCCATTGAAACTGAAAACGCAATTTTTGGAGTGCGTAGTTGCCCCAGCGCAGCCGTTACTCCGCTTGAGATGGGCCTCTCTAACGCACGCGGCAGTAATGCTTTACAACGGCGAGAAGTACGTCACGCAAGGCGATGATGCACTCTTTTTCTGATTCTACCTCCAAGATCTACTGTTCGACTCACGCTTGAAAATATCTCCACTTTGCCGATCAACTTTTTGGCATTATCATTTGAGGATTCCACAATTTCTCTCGCACAAGAAGAATTGGCAGAGGGGCAGCTCAGCGTCTTTGATACGTACGAAACCGAGTACGACCTCACTCATCAACGTGCATTTTCGTGGAACCGTGACAGGGTCGTCGATGTGATTAACCCAAGTCAAAAAATCGTGGTATCTGTTGCGTGCATCGGTAAGGTTAAATGGTTTGTCTATTTCAAACATTCATTCGCAGATTCTGATGTTCTCCCTCTAGTACCAGCGGCATCGTCCACATATCATATGCGCACGTGCGCCAGAACGACGAGTCAGAAGCCACATCGGAAGTTTTATATACAAGACAGCTGACATATCCGATGACCGTCACCGTATATCCGATGCTAGAATGTCATGAGATGAACATCATGCCTCTGGACGCACTCAGTGATATCAACGATGACATACTCAAAGAAGATGGCGACCCTGGTGAATGGTGTCTGTTCTCTATTGAGGTGCGGAATACATACGGCCTGCCATTTGAGGTTGGATTCCACAGGGCTCAACAAGGTAAGGATGAATTCTGTGCGCTGCAGGAAGCACACTCATCTAGGTCCATCAGATGCTACAGCATGCTTGGTTGTCCCACCTGGCTCGACGTCCCGGCAAGTCAAATTATGGATTTTAGCCATACCAAGGTTGACAGAGTCCTTGCAAACAGAGTTCTACTCCCTATCCGAAGGTTCCGGCTTTCAGACGATGTTATTTCACGACCCATCCCTACCCTGTCAGATCGCCAGTTTGTCGTTTCCCGGTCGAATACGAGTGGCACAGGAGACAACGCTCAGAGAGAACTGTTCTGGTACCGCGAGGAATTACTGAATATGGTTCACGCTCGTTGGAAAGAGGTCAGTCTTGTTGACTGTTCACCGGGTCCGCGACCGATTACTAACTTCTCTCAGGGGAATGGTAATCGAAACGGAGAATTGTCCCTTCGACAGCAGCGCATGACACTGCATATGCTTAGGGCCCTCAAGACAGATCTCACTCACATCGATTTATCTCTCGTTAAATGTCGCCCTGACAAGACAACCGTCAAGCTGTTATGTGGGAAATTTGTAGTGCCACCGAATTTAGTTGTGAATATACTGGCCAAGGTCACGAACACTGGACGTATGTCAATCAAACCATATCTTTCTCTACGTTGACCGTGCCTCAGCTTCAGCACTGGCGGTGACACTGGATGTATTAACCAGTCCAGAGGATCATGTCCTGTTACAAAGCTCGCCGACAGACATCGTACTGGGCCGCGTGGAAAGTGGTCAGTCACAAGTAGTGGAAGTACCGCTGTGCTTCCTCAGTGTCGGGTGCTTCGAAATCGCAGTCGAGGCACGGCAATTAGGTACCATGGGAACGCAAGGGCGGACAGGAATCTCTCGTTTGTGGGCAATCGTCAAAGAGGACGACAATCCGTTGCAAACTACTTTCTCGGACGTTCAATAGTTCGCATTTCACCACCTGATTAGAGAAACTTTTGTAGCAAGCTGAAAACCATCCAAATCAACTGACAAATACCAAAGCCCTCAGACGCTTACGGTCGATTCGGAATGATAGTCTAGTTAGATCCCATGTCCTGCCCGTACTTTTTCAAAAAAGTTAGTCCCACCGAGGATTGAACTCGGGACCCTTGCATTCAATGTAACCTCATAAGTACAACGCTCTGACCACTGAGCTATGGGACTATCACTGTGTTCAAGGAAATGAAGTTTACAAGTTTAGTTGACCAGGCGATGACAAATTCTCTCCCAGAAATTATTACTAGTTACCACTGCTTACGGATCAGGAAGCCGTGTTTCCTCACATCCATTGTTGGAGATGCGTAAAAACCTTGTCCCAACCCTCCTTCCTTGCTCCTCCGAGTGTGTGATCCACAGGATGGCTTTTAGCTCGCTTTCGGGAGATCGTAACTCGCTAGAAATAAAGTCTTCGACTAGTGTTGTCGACTGGGGGTCAAGTGCAGAGGTGGGTTCTGGAAGGACGGGAAGCTCAGTAAAGCTGGGCCAAGAAGTACGGTGACTGACCATCCAGCAACAACACTTCTGCCGTATTTAACCCGAGTGCGGTGGCCAGTGCAATTCGCTGAGATTCTCCGCCACTCAGATTCGTCCAGTTCCGGTCCCAAAGTTCCTCCTCGATACCCCAGTTTCTGGCAATTTCAATTGGGTATGTTAGCCCGCTGTCGTTGCTAATAGATTTGGGAATCCTGCGAGAGCTGAAAGACAAGATTGCTATGAGGAAGTCACGCGGGGTGCCAGACAACAGTGAAGGTCTCTGTGGAACGTAGAAGACTTTTGTCCTGAAGAGGGGCACGCCTACGAGTTTCTTGCTTTTCAGCGGTGAAGCATTAGCACCACATTACATACCGAATGACTTGGCGGTACTAGAAATATATCCGTCATCCATCGGACACTGTTCATGCAGGAAGGAAAAGCCTACCGCCCTCTATAGAGAACCTGGCCGCCGTACACGTTTAAATGAGAAATGCACTTTAGCAGAGTGGTTTTCCTACTCGGGGTCAGAGAGCTTTGTTGTCGAGCCAGAGGTTGTATGGCAGACGTACCCTGACCCGCTCTTCCCTTGTAATATGACCACATCGCATTCGTTGACGTCGAAGTTGAGCTTGCTGAAGATGGTGTGTTTCTTGTCCTTGGCACAGCTGACATCACGGATTTGCAGCAGCGTCGTCATGGTGTGCAGGCAACGAGTTTATCACGCACACTGGATTGTTAGTAATACCGACATGGGGGTGGCCGTATTAATGTCCTAATAACATGAGTCTAGAGGTAATCGCTTCGTATCTAAGGCTGAGGCATTCCCATCTCTTCCGGCGTCAGATTCGAGCTCTCAATCATCACACCAACACCAACTTTGGCAGCGTTCTGGACCCCATTGTTAGCATCGCATCGGGATATACTTGTAGCAGTTCACCTTGAAGTGGTCAATTTCGCCGGAGACCAGAAATGCGAATGTTGGGGCAAATCGTTGCTCAAGTAGAGCCGAAACTTTGCCAGTGGAGTCCAATTGGGCTCTGAAAGTTGCCATTCGAAGATCGTACTTGGCACCCAAAGTCGCTATGGCATCTCGTCTCTGTGGTCCCGCAATCACTTGAAGATCTGCTGCGACCTCCACCTTGTCGCTCAACTTTTGCCAGTATGTAGTTTGCAAGATACCAGCGGGTTGTAATTGAGCAGTGGCAATCCAGTTCTTATTGGTCCCTGTATACTTGGCAAGATAGGATGTGGCCAACTCTGCCAACTCTGGTGTCTGACGTTGATACAGTGTTTCGAAACCAAGGGCGAGATTCCTAGTGACGGACTGGAAATAACTTGAGATGTATATGCCGGTAAGGTCGGTTGGTGATGGATTGACAGCTTTGGCGTTGAGGGAATAGTCTTGACCTTGGTAGTCTTGTTCAAGCTGTAACATGCTATGCCCAACCTGTTGGGAGAGCTACGCGGAAGGGAACCATGTGAGGAAAAATTAACCAAGGGTACAAGACGAACTTTACCTGTGCTTGCATCTTGGTAATGCATGTCTCTGACCAACCCTGGTTCATTCTGGCGTTCACATTGCCCTCGTGATCCACACTTCCTTGCAACAAAACCTGAAAGTTGGTGAGGTGACATGAAGGAGCGACGGAAGTAAACGGGTTACGCTGTTTGTGGCATATACAGCACCAAAATTGTATGAAGGTGTGGCGACCTGAGAACCAAGATTGAACGAATGGGATATTTGGAACGCGGGGTTGATCGAAAGATTTTTGGACAGGTCTGCCCTAGCACCATCGAACATGAAGTTTGTTAGGTGTGTCACTGGCGACGCGTCAGGACCAGAGGATGATAAGAAATGCTTGGGAAACGTACGCTTGACTTCCTTTTGCAAGTTCTCGACCGTGCCAGGGTTTGGAAGGTCCAGTGACTTTCGCCATTGAGCAAAGCGACCGTAAAGCGAGGTCAGCGGAGAAATGGCGGATGTGAAGGTGGATTTTGGAGGATGAGAGAACGACGCGGAAAGGTCATCAAGACCGGCTTTTTCAGAAGTAAAGGCCATGGTGAACAAGACGCGGCAAGTGGAAGCTTGAAAAAATCGACCGTGTGTAAGTCCTGCCAAATTTACTTTGGGGACTTGGTGACTTACCATGCATGACCGGGTGCCCGGGTAACGTTGATTATGTTTTCATCCTTTGCGCAGGGTCAGGAAGTCCGCCAGAATCAATATGAACACCACTCTGACAGTGGCGGCGTCCGATTTGATATCCAGCCGGTGCAGGTATCTAGTAAATTTGTTACGACAGCCCCTTAGACTCATAATATGCCCTGACCGTGTGCCGCTGCGGATTCATATAAAGCGCTCGGGTTCCGCGTAAATCTTGTTCTCAGCTTTTCGCCCTGCCAAATGGCCTTCCCGTTGACTGCCGCACAGAAGCGGTCCATACTCCTTGCAGCCACCGTCGTGGTGAGTTTCTCCATCGAGGGTATGTCATTGTCCCCTGACCCTCCTAGTTCGGTCTGTGTCTTCTTCTGGGTTCGGAACGCGGGACGGCTGCCTTGGGTCGTTACTCGCCCCAATGGAACGCTCAAGACCAACAAAGTACCCTCCGTCTCGACGTCGACGTCGACGATGACGCTCCCTTTTCTCATTCTCAGGCTACGGTGCCATCCCCGTATCCCCAAGAAAGCGCCCCAACTCCTCCCGCCCATCTTTTCCTTGATCCAACAATCATAGAAGATGACCCTCCGCCACGGCGTGCGAATGCTACTCTCCTCATTCTCGCACGAAACAGCGATTTGGATGGCGTCATTCAGAGCATCGAACAAGTAGAGTCCAAGTTTAATCGCAAGTTTAATTATCCCTGGGTCTTGTTAAACGAAGTAGAGTTCTCGGCCGACTTCAAGAGGTTGGTTAGCCTCGCTGCGTGCATCGCTTTGGCAGCTTTCTGACCCAGTATGTACTAGGCGCGTCAGCGTATTAACTAACGCACCAATTTCTTACGGCGTCATCCCTCACGACCACTGGTTCCAGCCAGATTGGATTGACGAGGAACGTGCACGAGAGGGCCGTGACAGGTTAGTGAGGCAGAACATCATCTATGGCGGTAAGCGCAATCACACACCGCACGTCGCGCTCAACACAGTTATTTTTAGGCAGTGTATCGTGAGTGCGGTCATGTCTACCTCCCATGAATGGCTATATACACAGCTCTATCAGATATCGTAATATGTGCCGTTTCAACTCCGGTGTATGTACCTCGTTGAAGCTGCCCTCACAAGCTGACCTCCATTGCGCAGTACTTTTTTCGACACGAATTGCTTCAGCCATACAAGTGGTATTGGAGAGTAGAGTGAGCAATCTCTGGACTATCACCGTACTTGTTCCCATCTGCGCCCAGGCCTGATGTCAGATACTTTTGCGATCTCGATTATGATCCCTTCTTGTTTATGGAAGACAAGGACAAGATTTATGGTACGCGGCAGTGCATCGTTGCCATAGTTCCACCTATAATCTCCTGATTTAGGCTTCACAATATCAATGCCTGATTGGGAACCGACGATCCCCACCTTGTGGGATTCCATCCGAGGTACGATATTCCCGTGTGTGACTCCACTGGAACGTTGACTGGTACCGCGTAGAATTCATCGCCGAAAATCCCCAGTATTTGCATCCCGATAATTCGATGGATTTTTTGTCAGACAATTCTGGTGAGACCTACAATCTATGTCATTGTGAGCAGGTTTCCTCTTGGAGTAATTTGGTGCACTCATCATGCCGACTAGTTTGGAGCAACTTTGAAATAGCCGACATGGACTTTTGGAGAAGCGAAGCATACATGAAGTATTTCGAATTCTTGGATGAAAAAGGTGGATTCTATTATGAGGTAAGACTTTATCCCCCCTTTGTTCACCGTAGCTCATACGCTACAAGCGTTGGGGAGACGCACCTATCCACAGTATAGCTGTATCGTTGTTCGCTCGCAAAGATCAAATTCACTTCTTCAAGGACATTGGTTACAGACACAGTCCATTCCAGCATTGCCCACAAGGATCGGATTGGAAGAAAGGGCACTGCTCCTGCGATCCAAATGATAGTTTTGGTATGTGCAACTTCACTGTCTCACCAGCAGGTGCTAATGCCACTGGACTCGAGCAGACTTTGCGCAAAATTCGTGCCTAAAACATTTTATGCGCTTGTTGTAGAAATCATGTACATGAATATATATCTATTTGTTATTGCGGATCTGAACTTCCCGCCGAACTTGGGACACGTTTGAGGTTGCTCACGTGACCGTTGAGCAAAGGGGGTAGCTGCGGGCGAGTCGTTATGGGGCTTTGATTTTTGTGCTCATATCCTCGCCGCCACACTGGCTAGCTCGCAAACATGATGACGCCCATGCGTTATGTCCTCCTTGTCCTCGGCATCATCGTGAGGACGCCGTTATACTTGTAATTACCATCTCACCAAGTCTTCAACTAGGTTGGACTACACTACATACTCAGCTTTACACACGAAGAGTATGGCAGGGCTACGTCCGTCTCACACCTCACAGATTACATTTCGGGTTCCAGTCCACCGCATAGGGAGATTGTGCCAGACCAGTACTACAAACCAGCCGAGCCTGTTTATACCCCAGATCGGAAAGCAAACGCTACGTTTGTGATGCTAGTGCGGAACAGCGACCTTCCTGGTATCATGAGCAGCATGAAGCAGATCGAGGATAGATTCAACCGGAAATTTAACTATCCTTACGTCCTGCTTAACGACGAGCTATTTACAGAAGAGTTCAAAAAGTATGACATTCATCAAGTCTCTGATTTTTGCGTATGATTTTCATGTCTTTTGCTAGGCACATCTCAGCGCTCACTAATGCCGAAGTGGAGTTTGGTTTAATTCCGAGGGAGCACTGGGTACAACCGCCTTGGATTGACGAAGGAAAGGCAAGCGCGGCTCGTGAAGATATGGTCAAGCAGAATGTTATCTATGGAGGTATGGGTCTAGCTCCAAAGTACAGCAATATCTCATTTAATTTCAGGAAGCGTGCCGTGCGTCGGGAATTTTCTATCGTTTTGACGTCCTAACCAGGCTCTACCAGTTATCGAAACATGTGTCGTTTCAACTCAGGGGTATGCATGATACGAGTGTCTTATTGAACATGTCTAACATACTACAGTTCTTTTACAGACAGGAGCTCCTCCAGAAATACAAGTATTATTGGAGGGTAGAGTAAGCATCGCCCTCTATTTCGCTTTCGCGGATTGACCATCGTTTTGACAGGCCTGACGTCAAATTCTTCTGTGATGTCGACTATGACCCTTTCCTGCTAATGCAGGACCAACAGAAAGTCTATGGTGAGATTCTCCACGTTTAGAAAATGTTTTATTCATCCTGTGTGAATGCAGGGTTCACAATCTCGCTGTACGAATATCCCGCCACCATTCCCACCTTGTGGCAACAAGTCAGAGGTATGCCCGCTAATCGAGGTCACATTGCGGCACCGTGACTAGTTTTTACAGCCTTCATGAACGAAAACCCTGACTTGATACCTACTGACAATGCAATGGGTTTTCTATCCGATGACGGTGGAGAATCGTACAATCGTTGTCACTGTGAGTTTATGTACACGCTTATGTTTGCCCTTATTCTTGATAAACTATATGATCATAGTCTGGAGCAACTTTGAAATTGGCGATATGGACTTTTGGAGACAGGAAGCCTACTCCAAGTTATTCGACTATTTGGATGAACAAGGTGGGTTCTATTACGAGGTACGTTGCTCAACAATCTAGTGCGGCATCCCGAAGTCGATGACTGACACACCGTCAGCGGTGGGGCGATGCGCCAGTACATAGCATAGGTGCGGCGTTGTTCGCCCGCAAGGACCAAATCCACTTTTTCAACGATATCGGATATCGTCACGAGCCCTTCCAACATTGTCCTCAAGGGGATCTACATTTGAAATCTAGATGTTGGTGTGACCCAACTCAAAACTTTGGTGAGTTACTCCATTAACTGTTCTTTTGAAGGTGAAGTGTTGACTGCTACGAAGACTATGAGTGGTATTCGTGCTTAAGCAAATATGACGGATTGTTCAGATGACTACTAATCTCCACTGCGTTCATGACATTGCTTTTGTTCCCACCTAGACATCACTTTATATTGGTTATCTTCCCAATGCACTTCGTGTAAATGTAAGGTACGAATACCTTAGTACACGACCGAGGCGAACATAGCGAACATGCGGTCTATACTAGTCCTATGTCAAAGAATCGATTGTGAATAGTATTGGAACTAACACAAAACTTTATCGTAAAATGGCCTTCGTAACGAGATATGATCACCCACCGAATCGTATAGACGTGTCCAGTTGGAGCCAAGGGAGCTATCGATGAGTCGATCCACGTATTCCCTAACGAGGGAATGCGTGAGAGCTGGTTGAAAACGTTCACGAAGATGGTTCGCTGTTTGGTCACCGAAGGCAGCAAAGCACGGGAGAGTGGAGTCTGGCAGGACATGGTCAGTAAGCACTCTGCTAATTATCGCTCACCTACCCTTCTGCATTAGTTCCACTAAAGCTGCATAAAAATCACCCGTTAAACATTAATGTTGATATTAGGACGAGTGCGCCGCTTACTGATTATTCGATCACAGTGTTTTCTTGCAATCTCAAATCCCTCTCGAAATAATCTTCTGAACTCCAAGAAAGCCTCACCAGTAATACCACCTAAAACCTCAACATACTCTGGGGGTAGCTTGAAAGGAGCGGCTTCAAATCCAATATTCCCAGGTGAGTTTGAGAGCATGAACCCAAAGTCAATGTGGATAAGATGTCCTTCTCTATCAAGTAGGATGTTCCCGTTGTGACGGTCCTTTATTTGCAGAAGGTAGGTAATGATTGAGTAGCCTTCATGCAATAAATTGTTGTCTCAGATGTTATGGATCTTAGAAACAGCTCACCTGCAAGGGACTTTGCGAAATTTCGTTGCGCACGAGCAAATTTGGCTGTAGAGGGATCTCCGTATGTGGATCTAAAGTGGTCCAATAGAGTTACATAACCCAGTCGACCCTCCGCAAGACGACGAGCGTATTCAGCTTTTTTGATGGAATGTATTGAAACAGCATCTGTAATTGTCTCGACTAAGCCCGACGATGCACCTGTGATTAAGATGCGGAAGCTATGTATTAAAGTCAGGCCGAGACAGGACAGCCAGTTATATGACAGAAGCTTACTATCGAACCCAACATTGACACCTCTCCTCCTGCCAAATCCGCTCAAATTCTTGAATTAGCTGCACGGCGACCTGTTCTTGTCGGAGATCGCCACCTGTTTTCACAATAACAGAGACACAGTCCCAGTTTTCTATCAATATCTGAGCTCACAAAGAACCTGTATGAGAACAATTATTGCCGCGCACCCAAGTGCCCGTAAGGTGAACCGTGTCGTATTCGACTCTTAAGAAAGTATCAGTAAAATGACGAGTTCTGCGCGCACAAAGATTCTCGGACCTTTTTAGCAATCCAAGATTCGCTGAACACCACTGCAGATGGATCAACTTTACTCAACTCTCTCTTGAGAATTCCCTCATCCTCGGCCGTCTTCATACCTTCACCATCCCCAGTTTCTCTGAAACCAACCTCACCTTCGCGCATACGGGCCATGCGTTCCTCTTCTAAGGCGAGCATCTCTTGCATAATACGGTCCCGGATCGCCGCAGCTTCAGTGTGTTGAACGCGCATACGTGTAATAGGTACAGGGATAGTAACCTCATGCGGTCTGTGGTTGCCACCGAGTGAAGGATGAACAGGACCACCTGACGTTCCGTCGACCCCGAGCCACCCCGAGCCAGGAAGCCAGCTGAGAGAATTTAACGAGGAAGAGGTGATATCACCCACTGGCCCCTGAGCTGTGCCCACGTCGTATCCAACTGGTTTAGACAAGGGAGTCACCGTCTCGCGCACAAGACTGGCATTTAGCTGTGCGAGCATGATTGCTGCTGTTCGCATTCGTTCCGAATAGTCATCAAGTGACAAGGCACGTTCCCCTGCACTCGCACTTGTACTAGGGTAATGAAATGAATCTGATAGATGGGGCGCAGGAGGCGGAATCGAACGAGAATTCTCTGTAGACGTAGGAAATGCGTTTTGTTCAGCCACAGGAGAAGACGGTAGCGGGGAGCCACGAGACCAGGTGGCAAGCTCAAGCTCCCGGTTCTTAGGAGCAGGCGGAAGGACAATCGTTTCTGTGAGGTCAATTGTGCCGCGGAGGGGCTGCCCTTCCCCGTATACTTGTTCCACAAGATCCATTTCTTCATCATCCGAAACTAGTAGTGCCTCATCACTGCCTCGCGGCGTGTTTGTGACACTCGTAGGTTCTCCATTTTGTATATCCGCAGTATCTTTTCCTAGAACCTGTTCGGAGCCCATCAGGGGGTCCACAATCGCGGGAGGACGCCTCGTGTTTCCAAATGTGATAAGCTCCCTCGAGGCACCTCTTCTCTCACATTCCTTTGAAACAATCCGTTTGAGAATCTCCTTGTTTCCGCGCTTGGAAGGATCAAAGTCGAGGTCCCTGTGCAGAATTTCTACAAGGAGAAGGTAAGGTGCTCGTTCGGCAGAGTTAAGGACGACGGCTTCGCCGGGGGGAATGCGGACAATTTTGTGATGAGGTTGATTGTTGACAGCGATGGCACTGGAATCATAGGTATCCGATGAAGAACACCACATTGGCATGCAAACCTATGGAAAATACAATGAAGAAAGTGTCACGGGATCATGGCAGATACGAACTTCTGCAGGAAGCTGATGATTCAGAGCAGTCAATTCAGCTCGTAAAGCACTGACACGTGCGGGTTTAGGCACAACCAAGAGGCGGTTGGATATACTTTCGAGGGTAAGAAGAAACTGAACCTGACAAAAAACCAAACCGTGGCGAGATGCAGATGAGCACCCAGATTTGTGTCGAGGGATAATGAATATACCTCTGATCGACAGTAATGGCTTCTGAGAAGATATGATTGTGATTGAAAATCATACCTATGGAGGAGAGCGTCAGCGGTGGCCATCACGTTTTGCCTAAGTGAAGATGGGGAGGAAGATATCGAAGGCGAAGACTGATATGGGCTCGCAACACGACTGTGGGGTGGATCTTGCTGATCAAGGGGGTTTTCTGAAAGTCGAGATCGATGTAGACTACGGAGATGAACAAGTGCGGGAGATGTTTGTGCTGCAATGATTGTACGTCGACGGTGTGAGACTGAACCCGTCAGCGCGTCGTTTGCAGGTGCCACATCTGGTTCTTCGATATTGTCATTGTCAAGTTGCTCGTCGGGGGGATTGTCGTCTTCGCATGAGCCTACATTCGGAGGGATGCTGCGTGGGAGGTCATCATCAGTCTCGACACTGCGGAGATTGACACCATTGTCGTCCGCTCGGCCTTGCTGCAGAGCCACTTGGCCCATGATCTCTGTCAGGGCTGGCATGGCGGGAACACCTGCCAAGACAAGACCAATGCCGACTATGGCCGCTTCTGTACGAGGCTTGACCTTTCCTTGGGCAAAGAGAGAATGGTAAGAGGGAGCCAAGTCAGAATATGGGCCCGAAGTAGGGGGAGGTAGTTCGGCAAAGATGATTTCATGGCATCTGTGCAAGGTTCTCTGGCAAACAAGGAAAGACTGCGAAGTTGGCGTCGCAGACAAGTCTTGGAGAGAAGCTTGCATGAACCACAACGTCTTTGTGGCGATGAGCTCGATCGTCAAATGTGAGGGTGCCAAACAGACTGACAAGCATGGCGAAGTGTGTGGACCGCTGCGCGATGTCGACTACGAAACACTCGAGTGCACGAGATTTGGAAGGCCGGGTGACAAGAAGGTGACTGAACGAGATGAGCAAGCATGGATCAGAGGACGAGGGCGTACCAGATGAAGCCCCAGACGTCGCGCAAGTCGCGGGGGTCGATGTCGGCGAGCCTGCGGGTAAGATAGTAGGTGATGCCAATGTTGTCTGCATAGAGCATGAGGTATCGGAGGGCGACATGGACGGAGAAGAAGGACGGGGACAGGAAGAGTCGCAGGAGCAATGCATGAGACATGTCGACCGGCACCAGCACACCTCTTCCCACGACTTGCTGGCATGAACCTCCTCCTCCTCCCCCTCCTCCTCCTCCCCCTCGTCCTCGCCGACACCCGCGATGAGCTCGTCCAGCTCGCAGCCAAAGGAAATGGTGTCATACGTCTCGACGAACGCGTCTTTGACCTCCTCACCTCCCCAACGCGCTCCTGGTCTGCATCCATCCACTTCACTGCGCTCAACCCACAGCGCAGGTGTGCTCCGTGCAAGTGAGTCACGTCCAGTCTTGTTCACCCACTCAACTCGTCCATACATCAGGGAATTTGACCCTTCCTTCAACGCCGTTGCCAAAGCCTGGTCCACCGTCTCCGAGGCTCACCGCGACAGCCACTTCTTCGCCACCGCCGATTTCGACAACTCAGTCAAGGTCTTCCAAAAAGTATACCATCGCTTGAATCGTCTCTCCTACCACTCTGACACTCTGACACTCTGCAGCTTCAGCTCAGTTCTGCACCGGTAGTTCATGTCTACCCTGCCACAGAGGGCCCTAATGCCAAAAGTTCTGCTAACCCGTTGAAATACGACTTTTCAAAGTACGGGTTTATCCTATCTGTACCCCTTATGGCTCATCTCTTTATACAGTGGCTTTGAGGCCGGGCCCCTCGCCGAACAACTCTCCATACACACCCCGATTCCAATCCCGTACAAGGCTCCCATCGACTGGTCCAAACTTGGCACAATTCTCTCTCTTATTCCTATCGTCACTCTCATCTTCCGTTTCATACATCCAGTCATCCGTAACCGTTGGGTGTGGGCAGCCGGAACGGTTCTGGTGTCGCTCATCATGACGTCCGGTTTCATGTTTACCCGCATTCGTGGCATGCCATATGTCGGTCATGATGGCAGCTGGATTGCAGGCGGCTACCAGAACCAATTCGGCCAAGAGGTACAGGTCGTGTCGATGATTTGTGAGTGCTTTGCATTTCCCATGTGGTTCAGCCCGTTCAGGCTCTCCTGTAGATGGAATTTTGGGAGCATCATTTTTGATGCTGACAGTAGTTACACCATACCAAAAATCTCCCGCTCGGCAGCGGACACAGGTATACCTTTGGACATGCGTTAATTTCCTCGTCTTTTCCATCTTGGTGTCGTTGTTCCGCATCAAGAATAAAGGTGTGTTTTGTTTGTTCCGCTCGGCCATGACGCTCATCATAACCAGGTTATCCCTTCAAACTCTTATTTTGATGGTAGCGACATCGTTTGAGAACACGCGACTTGCTTCTACAGAAACATACAGCGTGTCAACATGCCGTCCTTGGTATGATTGTGGTGCAATAAAATGTGATAGATAAAAGATCCAATAAGAATGCAACAGTTAAAATGATATAATGGTATCAATAGAGATATGATGCGACCCTCTTGGCAAGCACCTCATTTCATCGCACGCTATGCGACACCGGAGGACCCGTCTTGCTGGAATACGTCTACATATCTATTCCTCACATTTTTCTTCGCGGCCTGGGATCGCGACCGACCCATCAGTGGCGGATTTGGCATGTTACCTGGTGTAGGTGTATTTGGTACTGATGTGACTTCAACAGGCGCCAGGTTAGATCGTATGCGCATAGAAACTTTGGATGTCGGAGGTGCGGTTAAATCAATCGCGGATCCAGTCCTCGGCGGAGGCGGTGGGGAAGGGGCAACAGTCCCGTTGGACACCCCGCTGAAACGAGAGTTGCTTACACTAGGTGAGGCAGTCTGGGCTCGTGAAGGTGGAGGCAGAGGGGCTGGCGTTCGTGGAGCTTCTGTTCCAACCTGGAAAGAGATAAGACGTCGAAACCAGTACATAAAACCTTGCTCACCTTCTTGTTCACCCAACGCTTCAGTTCCTTATCATAGTAGAAGCTCGTCTCTTCCCCGAGACTGGCTTTAATAGGCCCTGGATTGTCAGAACGCTTCCAGAGACGGCTTAACCATGAGCCAGCTGAGACAGTTGCGGGGGGATCTGGCAAACAAGGACCTCGCATCACCACGTAGTCGGTCACATATGTAGCTTACCTTGTTTTTCATTATTCTTGACGGAATCTTGGATCGGTACAGCTGATGGTTCTTCGGTCACCTTCGGGGTCTCGTCATCTTGTGTTCTCTTGTGTGCATCATTTCCCAACCCAAGATCATCTCCTTCATCATCAAATAAACTTTCCACTTTCTGGCGGGACGGCGTGGACATATTTGGTGTTACCAACAGCGCTGGATCATCCATCAAAGAGATGAAACCCTCCCCTTCGACATGTTCGACTTGGTGGAATGTGGCAGTAGTAGGTGTCGGTGCAGAATCAGTGTTATTGAGTGAGCTCCACCAACTACCTGAGTCTTGATTGCCGTCTACGATTCTCGATTGCTGTCGTTCTTCCTCTTGATACTGCTCGTCCCGTAAAGCAGCCTGTACTTCAGAGCTTTCCTCGGCAGTTATCTCAAGCGACGTCTTTCGCGAAGAAGGTTCACTCCCATACGTACCTACCCCATTAGAAATAAAAGGAGTGCTCGGTTGTGTAGAGTAAGGGGTGTAATGGTAACTCGTTGAGTGTAGAGGCGCGGTTTTAGGTGTGGGCGACGCACGTCTTGTGGGACGGTAATATTCCATGGCAGAGGATGCCCTGTCAACAGGAATGTGCACAGTTGTAGAAGGCAATGCCATCGCAGAGCCGCTCCGTCTGGGTGCTTGCATTGCCGACCCAATGTGCGAGTTAACGACCGTGGGCGGGGGGGATGGGCTAGCCGACGTCGTTGCCGAAGAAATGGAGCTGTAGCTGGAGAATGGGCCAGCAAATTGGGCCTTCGAGAATTCGCTTGCCAGAGGAGACATCTCATTGCCTTCGCCGGCAATGAACTTGGTGAGACGTACTTCGAGCCAATTACCAATTTTGTCTAGAGAGGGTTTATTCACTCTCCCGCCTATCCATGATGTAGGTTTCTCCATATGAGGTGAGCCCAGTAGACGATCGGCGAGTTGCTTCAGGCCTTCCACCAAGGCAGGAGTGAAATATGGGGAGGGTCGACCCATCGCTGCAGTAATTGCCTCGCAGTACCTTGTCGGGAATAATCAATACAATACTTTTGTGCTGCAATAATCTCGAAGTATACCTGGTAGCACTCTGAATATGTCCAGTATCAGCGAGATATGTGGCACGAATGAACTTGTAAGCTTGAAGATGAGGAAAACCATGAAAAGGTTCCTGTCCCTTAATGGGTGTCTTCAGAGAGAAAGCAAACTCTGCGATCTCGGTGAATATCATCGGGTCAGGATCTCTGAAGAACGCCGGATTGGTGTGTGGACTCGGCGAACCCAACAATGTCAAACGAGTACCAGGGCCACCCAGGCCACCCAACACTGATGTCTGAGGGGAAAGTAAATAACTGAAAAGCGTCATCAAGTGGTACCCAAAAAAACGAGTTTCACCTACCAAGCGTGAGCGCCCTCCACAAGATTATGAGATGTAAGGCAATCCCCGAGTGCTGAGAGCGTTGCCGAGTGTTCCGAACTGAGGGGGCTAGATACGATGCTAGCCGCCATCTCCGGCCAGCTCGAAAGGGACTCCATGGGTATGTGTGCTACAGCTGCAGTCGACGGAAAACTCGGAGACGCAGGCGTAATTTGTGACGGCATGGGCCTTGACAACAAGTTCACGGGAACAAGTTCTTGAACTGAAAAAGTGTCAAGTTCATTCCAAACATGATATAGCGTCGCATACCCGCAGTAGGTCCTTGGCCTGAAAATATGCTGTATACAACCCGGAGCCATTCACGACCATTCGTTAGTTGGGGCATGACGCCCTTGACAAGCGAGTGGGGGGTAACAGATTGCATGGTCTCGCGAACCCCGAATTCAGCCTTCAAAAACTCGTTAACCACCTCTTTCCACGCTTCCTTGTCAATGCTGCTCGCGATGATCATTGCATGTGCCCACAACCTCTCGTCTAGAGCATAATGATAGGCTTGACGGCGTTCTCCTCGCACGAGGAACTCTTGTATCCTATCCAACGCGGACGGAAGGAGTGTAGAGACCGATAACGGAGTCTCCTTAACAGGTAGAAGTGTCGATGTCGTGCCATATAGGTTGGGCGTTAGCGAAGTGACAGCTGGCGCCGTCATATGAGCTGGCGCCTCGTGTCTGAGTTGGTCCATGGTACCGCCGATACGTGGTAATAATGCAGCACGGACTGCACTATCAATGACCGGGCTAACGCGTATGTATCAGCAACTACCACTGCACTCGTATCCGTGTCAAATACCTTCCCGATAGCGAACCATCATATTCGACCATGATCTTTAACAATTGCACCAGTACCAACTTCCCTTCTAAACGATGTCTCGCGATGTTATCAGAAATGTACATCGTCCCACGTAAAATTTCCTCAGCACGTCCTTCGAGATACTTGATCACACGAGCCTTCTTCGTTTTCACCTGTGACGTTCCCGTTCGCACGAGGCTGGTGACAGGAGTACCGGGATCAGAGAATAACGGTCCAGGATACTCCGCTGCCTTGACTTCGGATACATAATCAGGCAACAGCTGGTGCAACACACGGATGGTCACATTGGTCGTGCGACGGGATGAGAGCGCAACATCAAATCCCGTATTCAAATCAGCGGCACTGTGGAAGCATGTAAGAACCTTGCCGCCAAAACCGAAGCTCACAACAGGTGCCCGAGAAGACGTTCGACCTAAAGGGTCATTTGAGCCCAATAACGAGGGTGAAGGCGCATATGGCGGGCGAGTAGCATGTGATACATGGATATCCTGCTCCACGGAATGTTGAGGTTGGCTACTATAAGCGTTCGGGCCCGTAATATGAGCGTTAAGGCCAAGTCCATACTCCTTGCGTGGCAGATGAGAGTCAAAAACGCCTTGTGAAGACAAGGCTGAGCCATTCGAAGTGGACCTTCCGCGGAGCTGGGCGGAAGGGTTTGCTGAGGCAACCTTTGAGGGTATGAACGGGCCTGAAGCTGGAGAAGCCGATCGAACGGAGCTAGGCGACATGGTCCTCGGAGGCCCAGACACGGATTTATGGTCATACGAGTTTGTAGGTGGATGAAAGACATGAGAGGCAAGGCCATGCGAATTGCGTAGCGAACCCGGTGACATCGTTCTCTGTACCTTCAATGGTGGAAGAGGGGGGTCGTATGCGTTTGATGCCCTGGGTCGGAATTCAGCTGCAGTAGGGGCGACAGGCGGCTTGGAAGTTTGAGCAGGAGCACCATTGGGAGAAGGCTGTGAAGCAATAGCACATGGGGTCGTGTATGAAGACAACACAGAGCCCACAGCGGAGGTGTCATGTTGTACGGTCTGTGGTCGTATAGGTATTGTAGAGAGCTGCCTGGCGGGTTGTCGCGGTATATCTGGAACCGATATCGGCTTGTAAGGGTCACGGAGGAGTTGTTGAGCCGAATCTTGAATGGTGCTATATGGGTGATGAGTAGCAGGCGGTGCAGAATAATACGACTCCTGAGAAGGAAGGCTCTGATAGGGCGTCGAGGTTACTGCACCCGAGGAATGAGCCAAGTAACCAGCGAAGAGGGACAATTCACCAACCTGGGGGAGGCGCATACACTGAAGACGCTTCAGGATAGCAACCCTGATTGTGATCATAAGAGAAGGACAAGCTCGAACGGTGCGAACGGTGCGACTGGCCCGAAGAAGGATCCTGAGCGGTCGGAATAAACCAGGAGTCATGTTGTTCTTGCCCAGTGTCAGGATATATTTGCTCGGTAAACCAAGAGGAGGTGTCCTGACCCATTTGGAACGGACGAGAGGAATTGTGTACGGGTTCGTGCTCGTCGTGGGGTGGTGTCGTGTCAGTTGCCTCGTTCCCAATAACCGCAAAAGGGTCAGGTCCAGAATCGCCATCAGGGCCAAAGAGCGAGGCTGCGGCTTCGAGGGTGCTCATGGCTGCAACGTGTCCGAGCTAGAAAGACGAAGGAGGGTGTCGTTCTGATTTTTCGCGAGACCGCACCGCTACGTAGATTTGCCGAACCTCGCCTACTAATCCAAGGATATTGTTTGTTCACGCTTGTCAATATTCGAGATTAGAACCCATGCTTAGTATAAGTACCATGTCAACGAACAACGCAAAGATGAAACGGCATCCAAATATCGACAGCGAAAAGAAAGTGCATGTATCCGACCAAGGTGATTGAGTGCAAGAAGAAAAGATCATTGGTGTAGGTTGCATTACGAATGTTCATTGTAAGGGCAAGCCAACGTGAGTGCAGTGGAAGAGAATGAAGTCGATGCGGTTGTACCATAGCATTGCGATCAAAAAAACAAGCGAGCAGAAATAGAGAAATGAATCGACGAGGGATAAATTGAAAGGGGACAGAACGGCGTGCATTATTAGTTTGTCTGATTTTGAGATAGGGTAGGATAGTCTGTAGGCTTGTCTGACGATACCTTCGAAGCATTGATAGTACGTTCTAACAGGCGTTCAACTGTCATATTAATGAGCTCACATCACGAGGAACACCGCCAACAGTCACACACTGGAGATCAAATGCTTGCTGTAGGCACTTGAGTAACGGCGCATGCTTACGAGTTGGGGGCGGATCTTGTTCACGAGCTGATCTTTCTGGTCCTGGTCGGCGAGTGTGAGCGCACGTTGGAGCACGTAATCTTTGCAAGAAAGTCAACTACAGTCGCCAACTTTCATGACCGGCTTACTGGCAAATTGGTCCTTCATCATGGACACAATGGGACTCACACCATCAGGCTTGGGCGCGATGATTTCGTCAATCAGTGCACGTCGCTCCTCTGTTGTAGCTGTGACGAGTGCTTTCTCGCAGACATTCGACGCGAATTTGTGTCGGGCCATGTTTAGCATCTGACCGCGAAGTTTGACAATAACTTGACAACGATCGTGAGGTTTCCCTTGCTCAAGAACAAATTGAACGACATAATTCTATCGGCGCAAACCGTCAGCAGGACTCGGAATATAAGGAGGCGATTGCATACTCCGAACTGATCTTGCATAAGGTTGATCATGTATTTGTGTAACTCGTCCATCAGGGCACGGGTTTGTTCTTCTGGTAAATGTTCAAAGCACCGCTGGAGCACTCGACAGCCGTATGGATGAGTCGATAGGTCGTACACGTTTCCCCGGAATGATTGCACGAATCCAAGTCGGTCGGAAGATACGCGCTCGATCAATTTCTGGATTACATGGTTGCCATTCGCATCCTTGACACACTTGAGTACATGTGGTTCCAACTCTTTCACGAAAGACCCTTGTTGTTCGGGCAGAACGAATTCAACAGCCTGCGAAAACCGGTTACTGGTGCAACATATAGTAGATTACAGCCATACCTTTTGTACGACGCGACAACCGTACATTTGCAGCGACAACGGAAGAATGTGGCCTTCCATGGTGTTGGCTAATACAGTTTTCTGCACCTGTGTTCCATGCTCAAACAGTTTCTGAACGACCTGTTCCGGATAAGCTCAGTGTCCAAAAAAAATGTTACCACTCACATAGTTGCCAAACACATCCTGGATCAACTGTAACGCACTATCGGGCACAATTTCATCAAAGACGATCTGTTTTTCCTCTGATGTTGCCGTCTCAAGCTTCTGTTGGATGAACCGGGAGCCATGCTGATCGCCGCTAAATTCGACAATATAACCAAAGATGTCCTGTGCCACAACATCAATAATTATCTGAGTCTCTAATACAACTTACCCTTAGTTCCCACTTTCGCGACTTGTTAGCCCTGAACTCATCCAACAGTGGACTACGCAAAGCCAATGTAGTATCATTATCATGACGACGTCCAGGACGAACACTTTGGTGGTAGAACGGTATCCCGTGTGCATTCAAGCCAGCGTGCCCGTAAAGTGTACCACCTGGAAGCATGAAGGGTAGTTGTGTGCCATATTCCACAGCTGCCGCATAAGCCTAGAAAAAGGTGAGTTCTAAGCCATCACACCATGGCTAGTAGTCTTACCTGTTGCTGGAGGCCATACTGATCTTGAGCATGAGCAAAATTACCGGGTTCAATCAATGCAAATTCATACCTGCTTTTTGTCCTGTATACTAGCTGGTACTGCGGCGCTTAATTGCGGCGTTGGGATTGGAGAGATCGGGGGAATAGTGGGATATATCATCGGCTGATGGGTAGGGTAGTAATACTGCGAAGGCGACCGAGCAGAGGCAGAATAATCGTAATATATGCCAGATGGCTGTCCGGCAGAAACATTAGGGTGTAACGTCTGTGGAGATACACCCGGATATACATTCGCATGTGAGTTATTGTTCATACCCCCAACAGCGGGGGGGTAGAGTGAGGGGTCGGCGGGTGTGCTGTATCCATATCCATAATCCATGTAAGGGTCGCGTGGCGCACCGTTGGTATAGTAGGAGTAATCTGTCTGAGGATAGCCGCTGTATGGTGTACGGCCCTGCATAACGGGGGTAGGTCGCGTCTGGGGAGAAACAGAATGATGCGAGACGCCGTTCGATTGCGATGGGACAGATGGATGCCGGTATTGGTTGCTGACGTGGTCGTCCTCGACAGCCATTCCTCGAAGGCCCAAAGCCAGTTCCTTCTCGACTATGGATGTGACATCAAACGTTCCGCTTTGCCCAGAAAACGGAGAAGATCCGTAAGTAGGGTGCGGGGAAGGATACCTGCTGGTCACAGGCGCTTCCTTCGCGAGTCCATTATCGAACCTCTGCGGGGAGAAATGCCCGGGCTTTGCCGAAGAACGATCGTCCTTAAGAGAAGACTAAATCTCGGCATCAAAGGAACATTGATGTCGACGGAAAACGTACAATTCTAGATCCCGAAAGTGTAGCCGGTTGAACCACTGTCGCTTGCCTCTGTCGTGCATGGTGCAAAGAAAGTGGAGAGTTCGGATCCTATTATAGACTCAGCGGGTTGCTCCTCAGACCGTCCCTTAACTAACCAGCTGAGGAAACTCCTTCTGCGGGCTGCCAGTCATCTCATCCCACGTGCCGCTAGATGGCCTTGGTGCGGTCCAGCCCTCCCCCAGATTGGAACGATACATACTCTCGCCTTGCGAAGGTGAAAGGTCGTTCACACTTGCCACGGACGATATAGATGCGTTCCTCTTCGATACTGGTGTCGTGGACCCCCAGACCTAACACCATTTGTCAATGTAACATGTTGAGACGAAAAGAACCGGGCGAACCTGCCAACCAGAGTTGAGGCCCTTGAGTGTAGGACCTGCACCCATCCCGACTCCAAACATGTTAGTTGCAGCTACCGGCGTGAACTTGCCCTGTGGATGCACCTTGGGAGGGTTAACAGATATTTGGCGGACGATGAAACACGACGAACATTACTCGGCGATGCAGATGGCGAATGACCCGAGGAACGCGTGGACGATCCGGAAGGTTTTCGGGATGTATCCCCAGAATGTGATGGCATTGCAAAAACAGGTATATTAACCACGGACTGAAGAAAACAGGATGAGGGAGCGGGAGAGCGCGTGTGGATAGCAACTCACGCAAATAAGAACAAGTGGCAGTAGAGATTATAGTTTTAAATGGAGGTGTAAATGAATTAGCTGTGAAAGTGAGCACGGCGGGTTCGGCACGGAGATGCGGTTAAGAGCGCGTCGAAACACAAGGAGGAGGTATAGGTTATCGTAAATGAGCCACGATGTGCGCTAGGCGAAAAAGGACGCGTGAATGATGGAACCCACCAGAAATGATGTAGAGAAACCAAGATGCCGAATAGATGGTAATACGGCGTTCTTCGCAGACACGGGACAAGAAGGGAAAGAAGACGAGGCCTTGAACAACTGTCGCGTTATAGGAATGAAGAAGAAAGCAAGGAGCACCAGGTGGGAGGAAATTTCTAGCGCGATTATTGAACGGAATTGGGTCGCTAAGAATTTGGTTCCGCAACGCTAATGGCTCCGTTACTGTGCCAGTACGGCACTTTGCCCCGTGCCGACTTGGAGAGTTGAGTAAATGAATGGACGATCTTGGCAAGCAGAGAATGGGCTGGTCGGCAAAGGAAGAGATCTGTCGTACTCAGTGTCGGGACAGGCTCACTTGGCGGCGCCAGAGTCTGAACCCTGGCGAACCTTGACTATTTTCCCCGAAAGTCAGGCTGGATGACCCTCATTAACACACAGCCATCACAGGTCCCCGCCCTCGCGTATTTCCGGTGAAAATTTTTTGGACTGCGTGCGACGGCAGGGTAGCAGATATGTACCGGCACCGTATTGAGTTCCGAGTCGCAATGCCAGTAGCCCGTGGTACTAGTGCAGTGGTCAGTTCGAAGCCGCTTACATGGATCACCGTCTTGACAGTACCCGGACGACGCAACGGACGTCGTGATGGACGCTTCTGTCCATCCGCTTCCTCCGGACCCAAGTATCTGTACATCCTTGACATACTACCAACAAGGGTAAACGTCTGGCATTCAAATTTCCCTTGCGTACCGCTCCAGGGACAAGACACCTGACGAGCCAGATTACTAAGTATCATATCATTTAATACATTACTCCTCTCCTCCGGTCTCATCCTCCAAAGTGCATTAACGGTGATGCGTAATTGTAGATCGACTTAGTCAATGCGGAATGCTTGGCACGCCGAGCATCGTAGTAGCACATCCTCTGTTCTAGCTTCCCCGAGAGTTGAAGAACCATGAAGCGCGCTTCGCTAGTAGTAGGGTTGCATGTCAGCATGGTCCTATATCTGATAATGCGTGTACGTACCACCTCTGATATGATCACAATCACACGAAAACAGATGAATTCCAAGAGAATGATCAACCGAGCTTCGGGCGAGCCTAACTCAATCACTTACCCTCCTTCTTCATGTTGAATCCGTGACAAGGGATTGGCTGACGGGGGTCCACCTCCGGTCACCTGCGTAGAAGCACCCGAAATCCCTGCGGCTGCAGCAGAACCACCGCCGCCACGGAGCGGCTTCGCGATGCGACCAAAGCTCAATGTTGATGTGTTTGAGGCTTTTTGAGCTGCATCTCGATTCATTAACAATCGATCAGTCAACAGAGTGACCTTACCACGCGCTTGTTCGAGCCGTTCCTTCACTGATTGAAGCTGTGTCTCGAACTTCTGGTTCTGAATGGCTAATCGACGGTCGGCGTCCTGGAGGAGAGTTTCCAGGTTCTGTATCCGCTCATTCCGTGCAAGGAGTTTTCGCTCAGCAATTCCGGCTTCCTTTTTCAACGCCGAGTTTTGATCTACAAGCTACAACTCACCAATGAGATGATGTGGGAACGCGACAAATAAACACCTACCTGCTTCTGGACTATCGTCAACTGCTCCAAATTTCGCTCGAGGAATGCCATCTTCTTCTGTTGAGCTTTGCTGTTGCTGTTCCGGATGACGTTGTTGTACTGCTCCTTAATTTCATCTAGCTGGATCTCGAGTTCGACAACCTGCCACGATCTCTGTGAGTATTTGACTTGCACAGCGTGTCGAATAATTCCACCTTTTCACAGCGGTTCGATAGGTCCCGCATGAGCGACTTCTTGACACCCTCAAACTCCGCAAGTTGAACATTGATCGCCTTGCGGGTGCGTTCTAGATCTTGGGCACTTTCTGCTAGGCTCTTACCACCCTCGATGCCCGCAGATGTCACAGCGAAAGCGCGCTGCGGGAGTGGCATTGTTCTCGGATCAGAACACGACAATTTCTGGGCGAGCACGTACCTTCAACTCTTCATTAACATTCTTCATGCTATCAATCGTAGCATTCAGGGAACGGATCTCGTTTGATCTCAGCTCGAGTTGCTGTTTGAGATCCGCAACTTCCGCGATGCTGGCCTCCCGTCGAGCGGCATACTGCGCTTCGAGTTTGTTCTGCACAGTAGTCATTACATGGATATGTCAATACACGAGGGATCCAATATGCGTACCTTGAACTCTGCCATCGAATTCGCGATGTCAGCATTACTTGTTTCTTCGTCGTGAATGGTTTTCTCTGTTCAACAAAACGGTGTGAACTCACGACAACGTTTGTAGTTATTCAGACTCACCGAGAAGTTCCTCATACTCGGCTTCGAGCGTGGACAACCGGCCCTCAAGTTCGTCACGGCGTCGAGTAATCATCTCATTTTCTTCCTGGCTCTGACGCAGGCGATCGAGAGTTTCGCGCACCAAAGACTGGGCTTCAGTGAGCTGTCGCCTGGCTGTGATTACATCATCCACGGTGAGGGATGAGATGGTTGTCTCGGAGTCGACAGCATCAAGCTTAGCGAGCAGTTGGCGAAGCTGTTCGTCCTTCTCAGAGAATGCTCCTTGCTACATGGAGAATCAGTGCCCTCAAAGGTTTGATACTCATAAGAAGCATACCGCATCGAACTTGGCCATCATAAGTGCCATCTTCTCTTGCTTGCGTTTCTCCTTGTCCTCCGCGGATGCGTCTTTCTGTGCGCTACGAAGATCAGTGATGATCTTCTTCAGCTCATCCAGCTCATTCTTGGCATCTTGATTCTGCTCTCTGAGGATGTCGATCGTAATGGTGCTTTCTTTGTTGTCATAGTCGAGGCGCTCCACTTGCAAACGGAGTTCGTTCAATTGAGTAGACATTGCCTTGTTCTCCTACAATAATCGTTGTAGAATAAAACATCAACAGTAGATTGGATATTACCTTAGAGATGGAGGTTTCCTGTTCCCTAAGGAACGCAAGTTCCTCCCTGAGTTCTTTGACAAGTTTCTCTGCAGAGGCTAAGGCGCTCTCCTTCTCGGCCAACAAATCACTGAGTTCATTTTCTCTACGCAGGAAATCTTCTCGTTCATCTTTGTCCAGGCCGATAACAGTAGGTGTTTGTGGCCGACTGTCAATTTCCGATCTGAGGCCCTCCAGAATGGGGTTGACGGGGGTCATACTCCTAACAGTCGAGGGAGTAGGTGACGCGGTGGGTTTCTTAGATACACCAACGGAGGACATGGGTTTGTCAGGCGTTGCCCATTCACCTTGATCCACAGATCCTCCAGAACGCCATATAGCAAGCTCTGCTTCCAGTGACTGTATGTAGGCTAGGTGTCTAGTATTTGCAAGTTGTGCTTTGGAGAGAAGTCCCTTGAGTTCCAGCGGCGAGAGTTCTTGGTTGACACGAGCAGTATTCTTGATCGACTTGGCACGAATACCAAATCGAAGGGTCGATAAAGTCTCGGCTTCATTGTACGATGAAGGAGAACAATTGATAATAAGTGTCGTCCGTGAATTACCACCCAAGGATTCTTGTAAAATCCGCGTAAGTTTTGAATCACGATATGGAATATGTTTTGCCTGCAAATAGCAATCAGATATCAACGTTGCCAAACTCGAGTGTCGTTAAAAGGTTTAAGCCATATACCTTGGAATCCGTAAGGGCATTAATGACCATGCCGAGCGCAGAGAGTGATTTGTTGATTTTCTTGGCTTCCTCAAGAGTCTGGCCCGACGCCCCTGTCTTTCCAACCTTTTCGGAACCAGCGAGATCGACAAGGTAGAGATTACCACTCTTCTGAGCACCAGTTTCAGTGTTTCGTTGTTGGATCGTGATGAGAAAAATCGAGTGCGAACGAGAACTCTCGGCATTCATGTCTGGAACGAGCAAGATCAGAATCCACATGACCAGACCGAAGGACAAAGCTTACTCGTGGAAGTAACTACACGTGCTGCACCACCTTGGCGCATGATTTCATAGACTTCACGAGCACTACTGACATAATAATCCGAAAGATTCTTCACGTATACGCCCCGCGACTTCTCCTCATGAACCTGCAGATTATCATTTTGAGCTACAAGGACAGTGAATCACATTTCATAGAAAATAGAATGAGCTAGCTTACGAGCCAGCAAATCACGGATGCGTTCCAAGTAGATTTCCATGTACGAGACCTTGACCATATACTCCAAGTGAGCGTCCGATTCCACTATTGACTGGAAAATTTGTTCGGTGATTCGAGGAATAATGCCTTTGAGTTCCTCGGAGTCTATGTCTGCGCCCTGGGAGCTGTCAATAAGCGAATGGGCTCGTGCTAAGCGCGAACCTCCTACCATCATGGTGAAAGTTTTTCCACTGCCGGTCTGGCCGTAAGCAAAGACAGTTCCATTATAGCCATCCAGGACATCTAAATGATCAGTCAGTGATCTGGGTGACGATTGTGGAGTTGCAAAAAACGCGGTGATGGTTGAATGATTGGAAGACGGATAACACAAGTTACCCGACGACTCTCACCTCTGACGATCCTGTCCGCGGAGCAAGACGCGTTAATGAAGAACGAGAAAATGCGAACACCGGGGAACTTACTCCTTGACGCCATAATCGAATACCTCATGCTGCTTCGTGCCCATTGGAAATACTCTATCAAATGTAAAGCCATCCTTCTCTGGTCCCGAGACGGCTTGCGAATTGCGCATCATGACAGTTTGCAGATTGTCGTCAAATGACACGACGATTTCGCCGCCTTCTCTCAGTTCGAGGGCATTGGGAGGACGAAATCTAAGATTGTGCGTCAGCATGATGGGTGCCACGAGTACACGGTTGAATGGGACAACGGACATACCGACAGACGACTTTGATGTTGGTTGAGGACGCCATGGTAGACAATCCGTCAGCGTGAGGGGGTATATCGGACCAAAAGAAAGACGGTCGTTGTGAAGTCTACGTGGTGGTGAAAGAACAGCACGTTGTTGTCTAAGCGGTGGCTGAACATGTAAGGTTACATCTAGTACAAGTAGAGCTATGGAAGATCATTTCTATCCAGACTGGCAACGGAAATGAAGATCATGCGAGTGTTGCAAATCTCCAACGCCTAGCCGTCGTCACTCTCAGCGGAGGGTGCCCGCGTAGGTCTGCTTGACGAACTTGCTGCCAAACGACGAGGTTGCTCCACTTTTTGGGCTGCGTCGGAGGCATCTATCCATTCGGAATAGATGTCGACAGGCTCGGTCAGATCTAACGACTTGCAGTGAGGAATCGGGACGGGACGTGGCGAAAGGACCTCACGATTGACTTTGCTCTGATATCTTTGGTCGCACACCCTGCAAACCAGTTGCGCGATATTCTCTTTTTTGTCGACTCTGACAGTGACCGACTTGTCGTGGTGGCAGAATAGACAAGTGAACGCAGTGTCTGCGACGATAGAATGAGCCCAACCCATGGTTCGCTGCGAGGACGTACCAAGTGGCTCTCTCCGCCTCGCTGCGCTGGCTGCAGCTGGTTTTCTCGAGGATTTCTTGCGCTTCCCCATAGTACTTGGTAGTCGTCGTCGTAGGCAGCTGGCCCTACTCTCCACCGGCACGTGATCTCGACGCGTATCAGCCACTGTTGATTCGACGCGTTGCGAACAACCACCATGGTTGCCCGTCGGCCTACATCCTCACGCACAAAACCATCCATTCCCCAGCCCAGCTTTAGGACACGGTCAGCGACAGCATCGTCACAGAGCGTACCACCTCCGACCGACGAGCCCACTGGACTCGATCATTTGGCAGCCTCTCTCGCTTCAACCAAAAGTGCAAAATCAAGCAGTCAAGAAGACGGAGGGACACACATCCAGGTAGCGATTCGATGTCGGAGACGCTCAGATCGCGAAATCCAGGAAAATTCCCCCATTATCGTTAGCTCCCATGGCGCTAAGAGCAAGCAAGTGACTATCGAGACCTCGGCGCCCGTATCCAGCCTAGGTGTCGTAACACTACCACCAACCCGCACGTATCCTTTCGATCTTGTTTTTGGTCCAGAGGCAGACCAAGCAATGATTTATCATGACGTCGTCAATCCTCTACTCGACGAGGTACTCACTGGCTACAATTGCACATTATTCGCATATGGGCAGACAGGCACAGGGAAGACGTGTGTTGATTCAGTATTATTCACACCTTGATCGCTCACTCCTGTCCAGATATACCATGCAGGGTGATTTAACACCCACACCGATGGGCAATCCTTCCGCTCAAGCCGGGATGATACCTAGAGTGTTGTTCCGTTTGTTCCATCAACTGGAGTCATCGGCAGCAGATTATAGTGTCAAAATATCGTTCGTCGAGTTATACAACGAGGAGCTGCGAGACCTTCTTGCGAACGAACTCTCCGCTCCCATAGGTTCAACCCAACCCATGGGGAAGGGGGGGCCGTCTGATAGCCAGAGCGGACTGAAAATCTTTGACGACGTTAGCAAGAAAGGTGTCTTCATCCAGGGTCTGGAAGAAATACCCGTCAAGGACGCGGCCGATGCACTCGCTCTCCTGACCAAGGGCAGCCATCGTCGCCAGATCGCAGCAACCAAGTTCAACGATCATTCCAGTCGCTCTCATTCCGTGTTTTCCATCACCGTACACACCAAGGAGTCTTCATCGATTGGGGATGACTTGTTAAAAGTCGGAAAACTTAATCTCGTCGATCTAGCTGGGTCAGAAAATATAGGCCGTTCCGGTGCCGAGAATAAAAGGGCAAGAGAGGCAGGGATGATCAATCAGAGCCTACTAACTCTCGGACGTGTCATCAACGCACTTGTCGATCGCTCACCCCACGTACCATATAGGGAGTCCAAGCTCACCCGTCTTCTCCAAGACTCATTGGGGGGACGCACCAAGACTTGTATTATCGCGACCATCTCACCTGCAAGGTCCAATATGGAGGAGACCCTCTCAACTCTCGACTATGCAATCCGTGCCAAATCCATTCGTAACAAACCGGAGGTTAACCAAAGGATGACGAGAAATTCTCTCCTCAAGGAATACGTTGCTGAAATTGAGAGGCTCAAGGCGGACGTCCTGGCAGCTCGGGAGAAAAATGGCATCTTCTTTTCCGAAGAGACGTGGAACCAGCTGAACGCTGAACAAGAACTCAGGCAGACCGAGATGGAGGAGGCAAAGAAACAAGTGGAGATCGTGGAGAGTCAGTTGAGAAGTGTACGAGAGGAGTTTGAACAAAGCATGGCATTATTGATGAGAAGGGACGGAGAGTTGAGAGAGACGAAAGAAAGGTTGAAACAAACAAGAGGAGAACTTGAAGCAAAGGAGGGTCAGCTCAAGTGGGTAAAGAGCGCTTTGGAGGAAGAAGTCGTCATTCGGCAGGCCTATCAAGTCAACGAAACAGTGCTCGATGGCGTCGCATGTGGATTGAAGCAGGTTGCCGCTGAGAGCGTCGATGATCTCAGCGCCGTGTATGATAAAATTCGTGAGGTCGCTTCGTTCTTCAACGGAGATAGAACTAATAGTTCTGCACAGAACGCAAGGCAAAGACTTTGAGTTCCAACATAAAGGCAGTGACGTCTCACGGAAAATCGATAACCAGCGAACTGGCTGTCCTTTCTGTCAAACTAGACGAGTTTATCAAGACCGCTGGCCACTCGACAGAGAGCCTTCGCGCTGAGGCGAAAGCGTACCATAATAAAGAACACGAGATCATTACCGCCCATTCAGAACGGATGGATCAGCAACTGCAGCGTATCCAAGACTCTCTGCGCATAATCACCGCCAAGGATGATGCGTCTGCTGAAGCGATAGGTATCATGCAGAGCGCAGTTAGGGAATCTCAGGACACAATTAAAAGTTCATTTACAGTTTGGTCGGATAGCTTGCGCAGAAGCACTCAAGCTCTGAGCAACGAGCTGTGCACCATAAATCAGAGTAACTTTACTGCTGTGAGATCGATCTTGAATTGGCCCGCTGGGAAACTGAAATACATGTCTAGCTTGAAAGCGCTATCACCGCAATTGGGTCTCTCATCGATTCAGCTGTTGATGACGTTTTATTGTTCGTGAAAGCGGAAGGCGAGTCTACACTGCAAGCCAGAACGATCGCCGAAGAAATGTCCCGAGCCGAAATTTCTCACCTCCAAGCTCAGAACGCTCTCCTGTTACAAATGCTTGAAGTTGAAAAAGGCAAGTCCGAAAAGGCCAAAGAAGAGTTAGTCCAACGCATGTCCGGTCTTTTGGATGATTTCGTGACTGCACGGCACCAAGAACTAAATGAAACCTTTGAGACCGTCGTGAAAGGGAACGCAAGGGTGGAAGAAGAACTTGGCAAGTTCGGGCAACGACACGAACGACTGATGGACCATGTCAATTCCCGTGGAGCTGAGCTCTGTGCATCATTTGCACGTAAAGGGGTGGAGGGTAAAAGATTACGCGATGGGGCACTCAAGGTAGTTTCGTCCCCTCGACATTTTCGATGCATCTGATCAGTTCTCTAGTCTGCGAGTTTGACCCAAAACGCGTTCAAGGATGGATTTTCAGCAGTACAATTATCTATGACCACGGCAACAGCAACTTACTCTGGAGAGCTCCAGAGACACAACCAAACTTTTCAAACGTCATTTGGAAGTGGTGTTGATCGGCATAATCGAGCGAAAAGAGCCCGCGTCGAGACTACAAATGCAATGGTGACGGACGTGCAAGTGGACTTGCGAAATGTTCAGCGGGGATTGGCCTCTGGTCTGAGGAATGTGGAAGGGTTCACTTCTCATGTAACATCAGAGGTGAGTCCTCGACTCAGTGCCTAGCTACTATTAGTACGATTGATCACGTATATTTAGTGTGCAAATCTAGCCGACTCAGTAGGAAGGCACCACAACATGGTTACGGCCGGCTTGAATGGCATCCAGCAAACCTCGCGATCACTCCTTGATCAAGCCGCACGGGAAGACGTTCCTACTGGAATGACGCCTCGCAAACGAGCATGGGAATACGTCGATAATTGGGAACTAACCCAGAATCGTGATGTCATTCTGCGATCCTGGAGAGGAGGCATTGCTAGCGCCAGCAGCACTCCGTTGTCTGTTGTACAGTCTCTACCTGGAGAGTCGCGAGACACACCATTTGGAGATGAACAGATGAACCTAGGAGAGACGCCTGAAGATGATGGGGATCTTACAGTTACTATTCCTCCTGCTCTAGAGAGCGAGACTCCACGGCCGCCAACGCCGCCAGTGGTTTCACTATCCTCGTCCACATCATCTTCAGCGACACTCCCGGTCACACAAGAATTACACCCACACCCCCGCCCAGTAATGGCATTGAAGAAGATGACGGCGATGAAACCAACGACTGGAGCATTGGTGGACCGCCCAACAAATATCCTGGGGCCTAGAGGGTCACGGAGAGTGAGATGAGACTTAAGCTATTGCATCTATGTAACATGTACTATGTGTCGGATTACTTAATACGTGTAAGTCAAAGCGCAGCACAACTTTGTACACTGAGTCACAACTAGCATGGCTGCAGGACTAAAAAGTGAGACCCTTCTCATTGCCCGCCCTCACACTGACCTATTGCACTAATGAAGCCGTCATTCTCTTGTCTTTTGTCCTCGCCGTCGGATTCTTGCTTATCATACTCTCATGTGCACTCTGGACCAACTGGCTCCCTCTTTTGGTCGGTGAGTCCAACGAGTCAGCTACCAGGAAGTTCACGATCCATGTTCAACATTATAGCACTCACATTCGTGCTAGCACCTCTTCCGAATGCACTGTTTGTACACTGCGGTGGTGACGAGTTCTCGTCATACGAGGCTAATACAGGCCCTGTCGACCTCGGGCGGTTTATTACATCCATCATCGTGGTTTCTGGATTCGCGCTCCCTGTCGTCCTCACTCACTCGGAGGTAATTAGGCCTGGGGCTTGTGTCATGTCGATAATTGGGGGCGGGTGCGTAAGCTATCCTTCGCCGATACCTCGACAGTTTATGACGCACTCCCTCAGACTGGTGTACGGGACAATCCTTGCCTACTCCGCAGCATTTAGGCAAGACGATGGCGAGTTCGATTGACTAAGGGACTGCAGCGTACCCTCTTACATTACTGCAAACATGTGGCTACTTCCTGAATTTATATTGTCCTTTAAATTGTATACTTGAAGCTAACTGGATACCAAGTAACATTATCAATATACAAGAGCGAAGCAAACAGAATGACCAGCTCGACAGTACTGCTTATCCGATATTTGCGGGATCGGCGTCAGGCTTCCCAAGCCGGGCTGTAATCAGGTTTACCATCTTGAGGAGTAGCATAATTTTTGGCGAAACGGTGTCAAGCGTGCGATTATGACTTTCTTCGATTTTGTCGAAAACATCCTGTTGAATGTTGACCAATGTTTTGCAAAACCTGTCCCTGAAGAGACCATCGAGTTGACTGTCGAGCGATTCGATGATGTACTGTGCAGAGGGAAGATTTTCTGATGATTGATCACCTGGCACTTGTGAAATATAAGCTTGTAGCGCTGCCGCCATGGCTTCGATTTCCTTATCACGGCGTGCTAAGGCATCTTGGGATATCGCATGGTTAAGCGTATCCTACAAAAACAACACATCAGATTGCCTCGCATGCCTTCAAGGCCAAATGCATTAAATCAAACCTGGGCAAGCTTGTTTTTGAACTCGTTATTTTCTGTTTCCAATGCCTTACACCTGCTCTCCAGAGCATCTACCTTCGTGATCAACTCTGCGACTTCCACCGCCAGCACCCCAATTTCTTCGCCCGTTACTGTGACGGCGCGGACAAGCTCCTTGTTTTTTGCATCAACAACGGCCTCAATCTCAGTTTGGGACACCCCTGTCGGTTCCTTGACGGGCGGGTAAAGCGCATCTTCTGCTTCTAGCCGCGCATCTATGTGGAGCTCAATCTCATCCGAGACAACTGTATCCCGTTGGGTGATGTCTCCCTCCAGATCGATGAGATGACGATCCAGTTCAGTGAGTTTATCGCGAAATACTTCCAACTCCCTTGCCGTATCGTCAGTTACGTCTTCCGTGTCTCCATTCAGGGGCTGCCCGGGAGCATCCACACTTCCCTCGAGCTTTCTTCGTTTAGGAGGCCGTTCTGAGTCTTGTATCAAATCGGAGCCACTTGTCTTGAAAAGCGCCGCACAGCTGTTCTTCACGTCGTCCAACAAGCCTCTCACCTCCAAGATGTGCTTCTTTGCTTCCCCAAGTGTTTTTTCCATCTCAACAATCTGCGGAGTCCTCAGGACCGGCCAAAACTCGCTTCCGATAAGCTTTTGGATGATTTCATTGATCTCCTTTCGTTTGGCCTCAACTTGGAGCTCGAGTGCTATCTTCTGAGCACTGACATTGGCACGGTCGGCCTCTGGTAAACTATTTACGAGGGACGAGTCAGACAACAAACGGAGTTGAGTCAGGTCAGACTCGAGTTTGGCATGATCGCGACGCGACGCGATGGAAGTGAACATGAGGCTGGACCGGAGCAAGTGAGTCAGCGGACAGGGAGCATGGTATGAGCATACTCGATTCGTTCGTGCCATGCTGATCTTTGTTCATCCATGGACAAGTCTTTCAGCCCTCTGCGTGCGGTTTCTGCCGAGACAGGGGGCTGCTGGGTGGAAATAAAGGATGGCACGTTGGGAACCTCGAGGAGCCGGGGCGGCGGTGGGGGCTGCATCGGTGGAGGTTGAGCAGGTTCTGGGGGTGGGTGTTGAGCAGTCGGGACCATGCTACTATGGACATCTTGAATATGAGTAGGGACAAGTGGCGTTTGACCGTGCTCTCTTGTTTTATCCTTGGAACGAGAGCGTGTGCGGCGTGATGACGAGGGAGCGTGGTCTTGACGTAACGGTGGGTTGATGCGATACTTGTCCTTTCGTAGCATTTCAAGCTTGTCAGAAGAGACCGAGAGAGCAGGAGACCGTTCTCTCCTCGAACCGTCGTCCATGTTGGTGTCGAGGGTCGACTTCCGAGAAGACGGGCCGCTGTCCTTTCGATGCATGGGAGAGTGAGTTGGTTTCCTGTCCCGTTCTCGGTCTCGGTCTCGGTCTCTGCCTCTGTCTCTATCCCTGTCTCTGTCTTTGACCCACATTTCCTTCTCGAAATCGGGACGATCAGATGGTGCACGAATGTAAAAAAAGTTGGAGTCAGAGTCTGCTACAACCTCGGGTTTGGGAGGAAAAGAAGGTTGTGCAGTTTCCCATTCCCGTTCGTGCGGATGCGCAAAGAGGCAAACACTGGCATCCCTATGGCATCCTTTGGTGCCGTCTCTCAGACGCCGTGGCCTGCCATTGTCGTCGAATAGCTGGTCAACGGGGGTCAGTTCAACGCATCTGCTATTGTGATAAGAGGCATACGTTACATCGCCGTTCTTTCGCCATTGTCAGGGATGATCAACGTGGTGAAACAAACCAGGCTTATGTACAACTAAGGTACTCGTTTTCCTCGCGTGGTATATAGTACAAATGGAGGCGGTTCAGACCAAGTACCGTGAATGGAAGTTTATGCAAAAAGGTTGCAATGGATTGCCGTTGAACCAAAGTATATCATCCCCCTCCGACAGGAGCAGTGAGCCCGAGTTCTTGCGAGTCCAGCCATTGGGAAACCCCTGCCACCATGTTCATCGCAGGTTGTATCTTGCCCCACAGCACTTTGATGGCTTCTTCTTGATGACGATCAGACGCCTCTATGACAGCCTTCTGTAAAGACTCGATGGTTGATCGAATTTCCCGTTCATAAAACTTGTCCAACACTGTTTCAAACAAGGGCCAGAGGCGTTCCATCATCTTGTCGGGCAGTTCGTGGGCGGGTATCTGCGGAGCTGCAGGTGGAGTTGCGATCAGCTTCTCGTATTGTTCCCGAACATTTTGCAGTCGATTGTCTATTCTTCGTTCACTTTCCTCCTTCTCTGCTGCCATGTCTTGCACCTGCTAGAAGGGGGATTTATTCTTGTCTCTGTCCACAAAGTGGCACCACTATTTACCTGTCGGTACGTCTCCTTGTTCATCAATACTTCTTGCTCCAACTCGCTGACACGTTTAGTCATCGTATCCACTCGGAGGAGTAGAACGCGAATATCCTCAACGATATGGGGTACCTTTGCCTCCATTTCACTGACCTGTTGAGCTGTCCCCTCCATATTCTTGAGGGCACTGGGCGGGATGACGATCTCATGAGGCAGTTGTGACTCAACTCGATCGATTTCGTGTTGCCGTGCCACGCGTAAAGCGTGGATCTTTGTGGTCAAGAGATCATCGATTTCGGAGTGGATGTCACGCTGATGGCGAAGGGTGAGCTCTGTCTGCGCTTGTTCAAAACGTTCTTCGATGTCTCGGATTTGACTTCGCAAAGAGTCAATGATAGTGGGGTGGGGTCCTGCGGGGTGGTCCTGGTTGTCACCGGATTGTACGCCATCCTTCTCCCGGAGGACGCGCGCGACAAGAAGGGCACGTGATTCGTCCACGAAAGCTTTTGATTCCGAGATAAATTTTTCTGTTTCTTTTCCAACGTTATAACGTTGACCCAAATCGAGATTGGATGAGACCGTATCATGGTGTGCAACCAGTGCTGTGATAGCACCAGACAGCTTATCCCTTTGTAAGCTGACCTCTTTGTCGCATTCGGCACGTTGCCCGTCAAGTTTATTCCTTCCTGCCTCGCCTACGCGCGCATAACAAGGAGATTTTTGTGTCCGAAACCAGCGATCACGTTTAGCTTCAGCTTCAGCGAGCAGGAATCGCGCCCTAACGGCACGTTCCCAGGTCCTTGTAGATGCAATGGGTTAACGGGAAGTGTCTGAAAAGAGGAGACGTACCTGACATATTCCTTGAAGACATCTATTTTGTCGTCAAACTCAACGTCGCGCTTGCGTTTGACACTGGTCGAGTCGGTGGGCGTTGGTGGTATAACAGGAGTCGATGTAGTCAGGGGTGTGGAGACAGGATCAGAAGAACGAAGCTCTCCCCACGACTTGCTGTGACCCAGCGGTTCATTGTTCGTTCCTGTGATTTTATGTTTCTTCTTCTCGTCGGGAATGCGTATGCGTGGTGGTGGAGGAACAATTTTGCTCCTCGCTTTGTCTCGGTCGGCCCCCTTTTCAGCTTGATTGTCCACGACCATTGGATTAGGGACTCCTCCAGAGCTGGTTGCATTGTTGTTGGTATTGTCGCCCCGACTTCCTCCCCAACCTCCTCCCCACTCGTCATTCCGCGTGGATTCTGTATTCTTGTCAGCGTCCTTGTTGTCCCCCCAGCCTGACGTTCCCGATTCGTTGTTCCAACTGCTTCCCCATGCAGGCCCTGCGGCCTTGTCTGCGTCATTGTCGCCTCCCCAGCTTGGTGCGTTCCACCCGTCGTTCCCGGCTGCGCCTGATCCCCGCCGATCCTTGCGACTTTTTGTATTCCCGTTTGCAGCGGAAATGGAGTCAGATTGGTTCCAATTGTTCGCGGGTGAAGAAGCGTCCCAAGATTTGGTAGCAGATGCATTCTTTTGCTGTGTGCATTCCGGGGCTTGGTTTGGCGTTGACGTAGAACCCCCTGTGTCCCATCCACCGCCGGTATCCCATCCACCACCAGTATCCCAACCGTCGTTCCCAGTGGTAGTTGCCCGTCCGCCATCGGTACCCCAGCTATCATTGACACCCAGTCCACCACCAGTATCCCATCCACCACCGGTATCCCATCCACTTCCTGCAGTAGCAGCGCTACTGCCAGTATTTCCGCTAGTTTCCCATGCAGGAGGGGCAACACCGCGTTTGCCTCGTTCACCCCAAGGTTTGAAGCCACCCTGTACAGATCTAAGTATTCAAACGAGTCAGTGAAAGAAACACGCACCGAATCACCACTCTTGTCCCTCAGTTTGAATGAAGGGGGTGGAGCGTTTTCCCAGTTGGGATCTCCGGGATGAACAAAGGCGCAACCTGCGCCCTTTCTGTGACAACCACCTCTCACTGGGTCGCCACTTTCGGTGTAGAACTGAGGGCACAGTCTGAACGTTTGAGTGTAAGCCAGTGATATGGATAGCGTACCCTACACCTGACGAAAGGCATCGCGCTTAGCTGCCGGATAAATTCTGGTAGTGAAACTAGCCAACCACGTATAAATTAGCGATGTGCCACACAATACACGATGGTTGAGGATAAGTGTCAATTAGCAGTGGCACACAATGCATGAGCGTGACAAACTGTCAAGAATGTAACAACTCGGAGCACTAGTTCGCTCATTTGTGGCTCGTGGACTAGACAGCGGGTACACATCTACTCGGGAATCAGGATGAGACAGATATCCAATACGCAAGTGTCAAGGAGCAAGGGTCTGTTAGGTGGGTCGTGTCGCGTCGCGTCGTAGCATAAGATTTACAGGGATAGTCATCAGACAATGAGGCACTAGTTGGAGGAAAAAGAAAAACAATAAAGAAGCATATCGCTCGCGGTGAAGAAGTAAGGGGGAAATGGTCAAGAGAAGAACAAGAAAAAGTAGACATCCAATAACAAAACTATCACTCTACCAAAGCCACCCACTTCGTGTCGGGGGAGGTCTCCTTGCTGGCTTCACGTTCCTTCTCACGGGAATTGGAGCTTCATCTTCTTCATACTCCTCGACTTCATATTCTTCGATTTCTTCCACCTGCAGAGGTTCCTTGATGATTTCCTCTTCAAACGTAATGGCGGTGGTACGAGGAATAGCAGTCGAGAAAGAAGATGAGACAACCTCGGGAATAGGAAACGCTGCACGACGTGTATTGGCTGGTGGCGGAACAGTGACAGTTAGCGGAGGGAGAGTTTCATATTGGATAACGGTTTTAGTTTCAGTTTCAGCGACAACGATAGGGGGAAGTTCCTATTGGAGGAAAAAAAAATGTCAGCAAGATGTTCTGTGTCGTGTGAAGGGGGACCAGTTGCAGCGTGCCAACAAGAGAAAAAAACAAACAAAACAAGATAACGTTGCCTTGAGCAATCACGTGGTTAACTCTCGATCGCGTTTTGACGCGTCAATTCACTAAATGGCACGCCACCACCAACTGATCTCCCCGCCACCTCAAAAGACGAGGGGGACAGAAAATGATGACCGTTGTCCCCCAAGCCCGGATGAAGGAGGGGAGACGAACTCTATACAATGGTAAATGGATGGGCGTTCTGCTCACAAGGAACAGAGCAAATAACCCTCCTTCATCTCAAAGCTCAGGGCGGCGCGGAACGAGCGGTGGTACCTTGACTTTTCGCTTCGGCCCCGGTTGCTCATAGTAAATTTCTTCCTCGACTGCGGCATTGTCGCTGTTAATCAAACTATGGTGATGGTATGAATGAGGTTCGCCGCCTAATGAGGTACCTTGACTTACACAAGCTGTTCCATTATCCATGCTTCACGCCTAGAAGCATCATGTTCTCTCTTGTTTACGCTCTCCTCCCGGCGGGTAATCTCACGCTCACGTTCAGCCACTCTAAGCTCGCGATCCAGGATTTCTTCGGCACGAGCGCTTGCCTCCTTCCACCACCCAGGGGGAGCAAGTTCTTGCTCCTTGACGACCTCCTTGATAATAGTTTGTGCAGGTGGGATGTCAATAAAAGTTGGGGTGGGACAGATAGGACAAGCGACTGGAGACTGGCTAGGAAGCACACCACCAGGGGCGCCAACCAGCAACTCGGCCTCACGACGTGCAACTTCAGCTTCACGCATTGCAACGTCGCGCTCGCGAGTTACGAGCACTTGTGAACGTTTGGGGTTGAGATAGCCCCAAATGCCAGTCGCGACGGGATCCTCTTTTCCTAGAGAAGGATTGGAACCCTGTGACGCAGGAAGGGAGAGCATAACGGCGAGAACCGCCAAGACAAGAGAAAGGACGAGTAAGAGGGTGGTAGATGAAATGGTGCGGTGATGGTGGTGTCGCTCGGAGCGGTGACGATGTTCACGTTCACGTTCGCGCTCGCGCTCGCGATCGTGGTGAGAGGAAGATGGGACGGCCATCTTTGCAGGGGAATTCCTGACGCTGATCGAGTGCGACGGCGACAAGGAAGCAGAAGGTACTCGTGCACGCGACGTGGTGATAAAGTAAAGGTTGTTAAAGACGGATGTGTGTTGGACGTCGTCTATGCAAGACGGGAAGAAGAAGAGGTAAACTCTTTTTAAAAAGAGGTTGCGCAGGAAAGAAGAAAAGGGTGTTGAAAAACGAACCTCGATTGTTCGAGTTTCCTTTGAGGGCAGTTTTTATTTGTACGCAAACTGTAACCAAATAAAATCATGTGACCGCGTTTCGTCCGAGGGTGCCACGTGACCGACACCCACCATCATGTCTCCGCGTCCGTCATGGCTCGGATTTCTCGACGAGGTGTGTTCCACGCGATCTTGAGTTCTCTGTCTGAGTGTATGCACAGACGTCTAAGATCGTGACCGTCGTGACGGCAGTGATCTGTCTGTACACACGATCGGCAGGTATAATCTACTTTGCAGCAGGTGCACTTGCATGTTCTTTATCAGCCAAGCTCGTCAAGAATGCCATCCGACAGAAACGACCACGGTACGGTCGTAAAACATCGTACGGGTACGTCCTGGGCCAGATTGTTGCTAATCGCTAACCTCGAGTTATCTAGCATGCCCAGCACCCATGCCTCGACATGCACTTTCTTTGCTGTTTCCGTGCTCTTGGGCAGTCTTTACCTCCCGTTGCACTTCAGCCTCCATCCCCTTGCTGTATTTGCGCCAATCGTAGTCGTACCATGGGCGAGCATGATCATCCTTTCCAGGGTATGGCTTGGTTACCACACATGGCCACAGGTGGTGGGAGGAGTCGGATTCGGGGTCTGCTTTGCAAGCATATGGTTCACGGTGTGGGAAAGGGACATGGGGAGAATAGCGACGCTAAGCAGAGAGATGGAGAGGATGTTACATACCGTGACGTGACGACATTTGTGACACGCATATAGTCACGCGTTCGCCTCTTTCTTGTTGCACTGTCAGCATGAGTCTGCGCCGGTTCGCTCAGGTCAACGCGGCGAATGTTCCAGGTTCTCCTCCTCGTCCTTCGAGCGGCACACAGACACCCGTTACTCCTCGGACGCGCATATCTTACCTTGATTCACCGTCCTTGACCCCGTCCATATCCTCTTCCACCCCATTTGACTGGGAGGCCGCGCGTTCGCGACGTCCACCACCTTATGGGACGCCTCTTGGTGCAAAACGCAAGGCTCGCACGAGCGCTGCAAGTGGGGCTGCCTCGCCTCGGAAAGCCATCATTCGAAAGAAGGGGTTTCTTGAACGGTCACGTTTATTGTTTTCGTACTGTAGCTGTAAGAGAGCTGACTATAAATACAGTCTCTCAGAGCTGCCCTCTCGAATCGCGTTTGAAATTTCGCTCTTTCCTCACAATGTGCCACTGCCGGCACCCAAAACGAGCGCGTGGCTCATTGGCGCGTTGATGCACATTCTCCACTTTTCCATCAGAGTCTCGCAAGTTCGGGCCACTTCAGACTCGGACCTGGGATGGGAGGACCTTTACTGGGAACGCAATCAACACAGCTGGTTCGACTGGGTGAGTTGCAGGCACGACCAGTAAAATGGCTTGTTCACGTGTACTCCTGCAGACTGTGCCGACGACCTGCATGTTGTTGGTCGCGTCGACACTGAATGCGCTGCATCTCTTTTCGCAGACGCGCACGTACCAGCTACACCGGCGCACACGGGCCGACCCGGTGAACTCTGTCCGCACGACGTTTGTGCCATCGCCTCGGCGAGACCCCGAAGCCACTTCAGGGGTGCCACGGTCTACGTTTGCAGGACGGATAATGGGTTTGCTGCGGTACATTGTGCTCGTTTTGTGGCGGGTTGTTATTTCTGCAGTAAGCTTCCTGCTCGGACTGTCATGGGCGAGTCCGTCGTCGTCGTCGTCACCGCAGGGAGCACGGGCAGAAGTTGTCCAGCAACTGGAGATGTGGGTTCCGGGGGAGCTGGAGCGGACGCTGCTCGGGGTGTACTCGCCCGCACACGCGCTGTTGTGGATGTGCACGGGCAGCACGAACTGGGTGCTGATGTGCGTGGTGATGTGCGTGGTGGGTGTGCAGACGGGGACACTAATCGAGGCGTACGAGGGGCTGGTGAAGGACAAGGCGATCCTGGCCGCAGAAGTGATGCACGAGTACAATGAAGGGGTAAGTGGACACGACGCTATGTGTGCGTTCCGAGCTCACCTTTCCTGCAGTTTGTGTACCCGAGAATAAACCCGGTGCGACGGGATGTGGCTGTGATGACGCACGAGTCGGAGATGGTAGTGTAGCTGGTCATGTGATGCGGTGCTTAGTGATCCACTTGTCTTATCAACGCGCTTTGCCTCGTCCCCCGACGTCCCGATGGCTCCCTTGAACATCCACGGCCTCAACGTCGTCCACAGCGACCACCACGACATCGTGCCCCCCGACTTCTCCGCCCACCTCGACCTCTGGACAAACCTTGCCTTTGAGTCTGACGAGCCCCTCGCTAAGCGCAAACTCGCCGCTGACGACGACGACCCCGGCTCTCCTGCACAGGACACCCACGAAAACACCGTCCTGCCCCCCATCGCGTCCCCTAATGTCTCCCCCCTGGACATTAGTGCTCTCCTTGCCGGCTTCGGCATCGACCCTCTCCTGATGCCCCCCGTACCCGTCCAGCAGAATCCTCCACAGCAGCATTCCGCGCCTTCCCTCGCCCAGCTCCTTGCCCTCCATTCTGCGTATACCGGCTCCTATGTTGCTCCCCCCACACCATCTGCTACAACCGCGCCAGCCTCATCCGCCGCGTCTTCCTCTAGCCCCCCCTCAAAGCGTGCTCGCACACAAAAGTCGCCGCCTTCTGTCGATAACAGTGTCTCCTCTGTCCAGTCTCCCGAGGAGCCTGCCCAGTTCGATCTCGATGGTGTCCCATTGTCTGCAGCTGAGGACAAACGCCGTCGGAATACCGCGGCCAGTGCCCGCTTCCGTCTCAAAAAAAAGGAGCGCGAGGTTGCCCTCGAACGTCGTGCGAAAGAACTCGAGGACCGTGTCGTCGAGCTGGAACGAGAGTGCGAAGGCCTCCGTCGTGAGAACGGTTGGCTAAAGGGCCTTGTGGTCGGCGTCACGGGTGCCGGTGCTGCTCAGCACCAACAAACTTCTGCGAAATAACTAAAAACTAGGTCCGTTTTTGTAACACGGTTTGCTCTCTTGCGTAGCGCTCACTCCCCGTCCTTTAGCCATTGCTCGATGCAAAGAGTGTACCAGTATGTAGCCATGGATACACGTGGTTTTCGTGCAGAGGTGTCTCCCCTTGACGGTGTTTGTATCGTTAACACTACAAGTAGCTTATCTGTATAGTGGCTCTTCCATGGAGATGTCTTTTTTCACGCGGTGCGACATGAGCTTATCTACACCGCTAATTCTCTGTACTCTAATTTACACCAAGCCCGAGCTTATTCCCAGGCTGGTACTTAAATTTGCGGTTTCGCATCGGCCTCGTAAAACTTGGTTAGATCCCGAACGTCGTCACGGCTGCCAAGGAACACTGGGCATCGTTCGTGGATGCTCCTGGGAACGAGGTCAAGAATACGCCTTGTGCCAGTGGTCGCAAGACCTCCGGCCTGATCACACGTTCGTTTAGAACATGTTGGCATCAAGGCTCGTGACTCACCTGTTCCGTCAGGAACGCCATTGGGAACGCCTCATACAACATGCGAAGTTTGCCAGACTTGCTCTTCTTGTCGTCCGGATAACCAAAAATTCCCCCATAGAGCAGTGTCCGGTGCACGTCCGCAACCATGGAGCCAATGTAGCGTGCGGAGTACGGAGATCCGCTTTTCGGGTACTTGATCGAGTTGAGATAAGCATTGACCGGGGGATGAAAGTACATCGAGTTCCCCTCGTTGAACGAGTAGATCTTGCCCCGTTGCGGTATTTTGATCTGCGCGTCGCGGTCAGGCGGGAGAGTACGAGTGGTAACCAGGAACGTACGTCGGGGTGGGTCAGGATAAATTCGCCCAGCGCAGCATCAAGGGTGTATCCGTTGACACCAGATCCCGTGGAGAGGACAAGGTTGGCGGAGGAACCATACCTATCGTGTCTTCAGTCGCACGTCTGTGGCATCGCAGGGACCCCTTACATGGTATACCCCGCGGCAACCATCTCGCTGCCAGGCCTGAGCACGTCCTCGATGGAACCCTCCGAGCCGGGTCGCTGCGATGGATCGGGTGATTGATCGTGGAATGCACGGGATGAGACCTACCAAGGCGTAGATTCCAAAGATGGTCCCGATGTTTACACCGGCATCGATGTTGCTGCTGCCGTCGAGGGGGTCAAAGACGACGCAATACTTGCCCCTGTTGCGTTCTTCGATGATGATGGCGTCGTCGAGTTCCTCGGAAACAAGGACGGCGGTCTTTCCGGAAGCACGGAGGGCATTGACCATGATGTCGTTGGAGAGGACATCCAGCTTCTTCTGTTCTTCGCCCTGGACATTGGTTTCGCCTGCGAGGCCAACGCTGGAGATGGGATGAGGACGGGGATGATCTGGATTGACAGGTTGACGTACAGATTGATGAGACGGGCACGACGGACATTGGTGGCGATGAACTTGGACGTCACCTGGATAGCGGTGAGGAGGAGAGTGAGATCGCCGGTCGCAGCAGGGCCGAGACGCAGCTGGTCGTGGAGGACGTGCCTCGGGGGGGTATGATGAGATGCGCACGACGAACGAGACGGCGTACACACCGGGTGAGCGTGATGAGGTCCGTGCTGGGTGGTTCCTCGGTGGGGGCCATTGTGTGCAGACCAGCACTGGCGGGCAAGTGCAGCTTATATTGTGCGCGGACGAAAACGGGTGCCACGCGCCGGAACATGTCGAGCTGATTATTCGCATTGTACGCTAAACGGGCCTCTTCCTCTTCATCCCGACCACCACTGCTGGGTCCTTGCCCTTCCGCGTCCGTAGTGGCATCGGAAACGTGTCACTGTCCTCCTCCTCCTCCTCATCGTATACGCCCATCTCGTTCCCCGATCCACCATCCCATTCCTCCTCCTCGTCCTCCTCCACGTCGTCGTCGCCATCTAGCACCCGCGAGGAGGCTTGTGCAATCGCAGCAGCAATCTCTGCACTGATACTTGCCACCCGGGTCTCGAGCGGATCGGGTCCGCTGCATTCTGCATGACTGGCCGTCTGGGAGAACAGCGCCGAGATCGTTCGCACCGACTCTTCCAGAGTGAGATCAACCGTTTCGTCAGCAACTTTTTGTTTCTTGGCTTTAAAACTGTACTTGCTGTCTCGGCGCATGAGAACCTGTCTAAAACATCGTGTTCATACGGGTACCTACATAGTCGGGTCTGGCTCCCACGTCGGATCGTGTGTTCGCATGTGCTGCGTGAGCGTCGTGCGCCGTGTAAATGTCTTCTCACATGCCGGATCTTCGCACTTGTAAGGCCGCTTCCCCGTATGCGTGCGGCGATGCCTCGCGAGGCTACTCGAGTCGCCAAACGTCTTCCCACACCCCGGATACTCGCACAAGTGCGGCTTCTCGCCCGTGTGTACTCGTTGATGGACATGAAGTGCGGATCTCTAAGCATGGCATCGGACAAGGTATAACAGCTGTTTAGTACAAAAGGCCCACCTGGATAAACGTCTTGCCGCATCCTGTATGGTCGCACACAAATGGCCGTTCGCCCGTGTGTATCCGCATATGTCGAGCTAGGTCACTGCGTCGGGTAAACGACTTGCGGCACTGCGGGTCTTGGCACGTGTGTGCGCTGGGTGCCCTGTCCTTGTCCTTGTCCTTCTCGCTGTCTCCGTCCCTGTCCCTGTCTTTTCTCTTTGGCTTCTTGGGCTCCGTGACGGCTTTACGTGGTGGCGACGACGTGGATGCAACAGGCTGCACCACAGTGCGAGCTGGACTAGATGGCGACTTGGTACGACGAGCAGGAGAGTGGGGAGGAGTATGGTCGCTGCGTGAGCGAGAAACGGGGGAGGTCGTTTCGGTAGAGGAAGATAAATGTTGGCGATCCGGGTCGGTGTCGGCTTCGAAATGGGAGGAAAGGTGATTGAGGATGTCACTAATATCGTTGAATTCGCCTGGGACACCGGAATGAGGATCTGACAAAGAACCTTTTGTGCACGAGGGATGAGTGCTGTCGCATTCCGCACGTTTGTCGACGGTGTTCTTGGCCGTGGTGTCATCAAGATACGCTAGATCCAAGTCTTCGTTACTTCCCTCTCGGGAGCCATCGGTGGCATAATTGTCGATGTCGCACGCGGTAAGGGAATGAAATGCGGGGGTGGTGCGTGTCGTGGGTTGAGCACCCTCGACGCTGATGCCGTTGCCTTTCGAATGTTCACCGTGGCGCCCGTTAGAGGCTGCATGTGCGTGTGCTGCTTGCAACATGGCTGCAATACCGCTGAGGTTGATGCCGAGTTCGGTAATGGGCGACTCATCGGCGTTGTGGGCGATGCCGGGACGCGCATTGGCGCTGGGCTGCGCTCGGGAGTTACCCCCTGAGAGAGCGTGTTCCTGTTGCTGTTGGGCTGCAGCAGTCAGCAGGGCAGCAGATGCGGCAGAAGCGTTCTGATGCAGAAGCGAGGCAATCTCGCGCTCGAGGAGTTCGACGGAAAAGTTCTCGGAAACGGACGCTGGACCGAGGGCGAGGGGGAGGTCGGGGGCCGGGGAGCGAGGATGTGGGGAATGGGGGAAAGCGGGGACATCGGAGGTGGCGTCGTCGTCGTGGAGGAGGTCGTCGTCTGAGCCGAGGGGGTCATCGTGCACGACGTCTGAGAGGTCGAGGACGGGCTCGTGGTCGTCGTTGTCCATGTTGGTGGACGTTGCGGACGAGGTCGTTTACCTCATTTCCCAGGTCATGTGATCTGTGCTATGGGTGTGGGCGGTGCGCGACTTGGCGCTTGTTCAGCGATGCCGTCAACGACGACGACGACGACGCCGACGCCGAGGGTGCCAAAGACGCGCCGCTACCACTGGTACTCCATCGTCCTCTTTATCGTGGGGACCCTCTTTCCCCCGATTGGTGCGTTTCCACCGAACACCACCAAACGCCTCTCACACCCCTGCAGCCGTCGCCGCCAGGTTCGGCATCGGCAGGGACTTTTGGCTCAACCTGCTCTTGACAATCGCTGGCTATATCCCTGGTGGGTCCCCTCTCCCGCCATTCTCGCTCCGGTCTTCATCCTGCGCATCCAGGTCACATACACAACTTCTACATTCAGGTGCGTATACACATCGATCAACCCATCCCTGACCTTCTCACACCTCTGGCAATAGAATATCCGGAACAACAAGACACACCAACGAACTCCCAAGTGGGCCTCGCGCTACGGTCTCGTCAGCGACTCCACTATCCGACGCAACGAACGACGCTCACAATGGGCAGGCAAATACAACGATCGCATCCCGGACTCTGGCTACGACCAACAGCCCTTGGAGGACGGCCAGGTCGAACCCTCGCCCACACACGATTCCACCGATAGCTCGCCAGGCAACGGTGATGGGCTGTGGCGCCCTGACGACGAGTCATTTTACAGCGCCGAACCCGAACCAACGTCGGGGTCAGATGGTCGCTGGCGCTACTTACCCAACTTCAACGATTCCCTCCCTGGGACGGGAGAAACGACAGCCAAGAAGAAAAAGAAGAAGAAAGACAGGTGGGCGAGGACAGAGGATGCATACGCTGCTTCGGGGCAGAAGAAGAAGAAGAAAAAGTCCAAGAACCGATCAACGGTCGGAGACGCAGCAGAAGTCGCCTCAACATATTCACATCGCACCGAATCCACTATGGAACCGGAACTGCCGGAGGAAGCAACAGGAGAGGATTATGGAGGACCCAAGGAATCAGACACTCTGGTGGAACAAGGAAACGGGCATGCGGAGGACGTACTCAATCATGAGTTCTGACGTGCTTTTTCCCGGGCAACAGTGATTTACTTTCATGGTAGTACCCATGCATCTATCCACATTTAAATCCCTTTGCGCAAACTAGACATACCCTACCTCACATTGCTCGAACCGGCTGTACCTATACAAGCGAACACCGTGATTCCGAGTCATGACTTGGAAGCGACTCTCGGTCAAAGAATAATACATACGGCAGGTTCAAACTACTTACCGCCATATCGCCGTACGTATAAATACCGTCATTCGTCTCAGACTACAACTGTTTCCCATTGCCCTGTTGTCACCGCGATGGTGCTTGCGTCCAAGGCATTTGCTCTGCTGCTTGGCGTGGCATCAGCTGCCTGCGCCAATGCCAACGTTTTGGTCGACTTCCAGGTCGCCGAGCCTCCACCCGTGCCGAACGATGTCCAGACATGCACAGTTATGGTTCTCGAGTGAGTATCAACACCAGGGGATGTGTCCATGGAGCATGTAACACATTCCAACACAGACGGACGTTTGGAAACTCCTACGGAGAGTAAGTAACTGTTTCCAGCTTGGTTTTTCGAGGACTCACGAAACCGTCATCCGGCCCACTCATATCAGCCCAGAGATAGTTCAATACATGTGAGTTATTGGATATTCCGTCCGGTTTTCTTAAACGACATTGCACCAGTCCGCCCACTGACTGTGGCGAGCCGGGTTCATGGGCGGCGGTCACCCTAAATTTTACCGTGACTTCCAACGGAACGCAGTACGACCGTCTTGGTGTTTTCAGTTTCCAGAATACCGAAAGTGCGTACGAGTGTCTGCGCGACTTTTTCATTAAACACCAGCTTGCTAGTCTGGCGGACTTCGACTCCCGAGCCCACATATGATGGCATCATTTGGACGTACACCAAAGATGTCACTCGCTACATTCCGCTCTTTTCCAAACCGGGCACATTCATTCTAGAATTGGACAATCTCCTAGAAACCGGGCTGGACGGAGAGTATGCTAGTATGTATCTTGACCCGCCAAAAATCAGTCTATACCTTACTGCCCTCTGCCAACAGCGACACTCTGTGCTACTTTCTATGCAGCTTCACAGGACCATCCCTCAGCCGGGAAATCTAACCTTATTGTTCCAATATCCACCATGCTAAACAACACTGCCGATGATGCTTCTGTCCCACCTGCATTCTCCGTGAGCCGGTTTTCCATATTGGGGTGTCCAGGTATTAACTCCATTTCAGCTGAACGTTACTCTGCCTCAGAATACCGTCGAGATTTACGCCGAACTCTATGCATCGGGTAATGGTGATGAAGAGTTCTGGGCAAGTATTTTTTTTTCATGCATGTCTTACGAGCACTTATGACATGGTTGTGCAGTACTTCAACGTTCCTGACGAGTACCTCGGTGATCTCCCCGCTGATACAACATTCGGTGGCGGACCATTTCGTGAGGTCCGTCTATTGATTGATGGACAGGTCGCTGGCGTTGCATTCCCTTATGCGGTTATCTTCACCGGGGGAATTAATCCCGCTCTTTGGAGGTGAGAGCTCACGTGTAAGAGGCTCTGTTCATTTACCTGGCGTATCTATTAGGCCCATCACTTCGTACGGTGCTCTTGATCTCCCAACGTACTTCCTAGACTTGACACCGTTTGCCCCCATCTTTGCTAACGGGCTTCCTCACAACGTCACTCTTGATGTGGTCTCCGCGGAGGCGAATCACACGCTGAACCAGAACTGGTATGTTTCGGGGCTCCTCCAGGTTATTACCGACCCTTCTGGAAAACCGACGACTGGTGGGATTACATGTTATGACGTCCAGCCGTATGCGGCGACGGAGACGTCGGCTAGTGTTGGTGGAACGGACGTCAATATCACCGTCAAGGCTCAGCGCTTCGTGAACATCGAGGCAGTCGTTATTAGTGGGAGTGGACAAGAAAACTATGTGCAATTCCAACAGAACCTCGATTATACCAACACACAGTATTACCTCGACAACGCTTCTATCCAAGTGAGCAACTAGAGGTGCTTTTCTTTCCTCATGGAACTCTTCTTTTTTTTTTCGACCAGAACGTTGCACAAGTCTCCTCTGGATCCGTTTCGTCCCTTCACAATGGCGTCCCGACTATGGTGGACAACTTTGATTATCCGTTGTACATCAGCATTTCTTCTCTGGATGTCACGAATACGTCCGCTACATGTACGGCGTTATGTTCTCTGGAAATTAACGCGGGTGTACTGACCGAAATGCGATAGTCGACACCACGATTGATCATTCTTACAACCGCCAGGTTACCCCTGCTCCGTTTATTCTAGGCTCGACAATTGCAGAACAGCAGCAGACAGGTGTGTTCTTCACTGCTTTCCAACCGTGCAATATCTCACATGGGATGTGTAGCCGGAAATTTCACGATAACTACCACGGGCAGTGCCTCTAGAGGAAGCGGAATAAGCAACAACACGTTCACTTACTCTGATACCCAGGACAACACCTACTACTGGGACGTCGTTGCAGCATACAACGTTATCGTATATGATCAACAGGGCGGATCACTGGCAAACACTTACTTCCCGCCAGCACCATACACAGCGAATCCTGATCCTCTGAATGTTCCTGCCAGGCTTCCTGGAGGTCGACAATTGAGTATTATGGCGTAGGCGCGAACGTTTTTAATATCCAATCAATATCAGAATGTTATATAGACACACATGATTAGTCGTACACGGACATGAATAGAGAAGTCGTGCAACAGATTAGGAATGATCCCCGCGCTTCCGGCCATTTAATTTATCGCGAACCCACATCATGATCTTCAAATGGTGTTTATGCACATGTTGAAGTACGAACCACACCGCGTTGAGACGATACTTCCATTCTGATAGCAGGTGGGATATCTGGGGAAGACGTCAGAGCTCATGCATGCAGGTTGGGTTAGTCTCGTCCTCCACGTCCGTTGAGACGTTTCCCAAAGCTGGCGTTCAAAAAAGGCCAACGACCCGTCCGGTTTCCGGGTCCAGACCAACCTCCCAGAATCCTAGAGGCAATCCCATCAGATGGGAACGTGGGAGTACTTCGGGTTTGTCGCTCACCTGGACGTGTAGCCAGACCTGGCATTGTTTGCATGTCACCAAGGATGGGATACAAAAAGCCAGCGCCAGCGGATAGGCGGATTTCCCGAATTGGAATAGTAAAACCAGTCGGGGCATTCTTCAGTGCAGGATCATGAGAGAATGAATATTGTGTCTTGGCCATACAGACTAACCATGCTCCAGTGAGATGCAAGTCAGGTGATACGGCCCAAGGTCACGCACTGGGTAGATTTCTATAGCCTTGGCGGGTATAAGTCTCCAACTGCTTGCGAGCCAGCTCGCTCAGTTCAATTCCATCCGCACGATAGATTTCTTTGCAAATAATTTCAATTTTGGTATCGATGGGGAGATTGACGTCGTAAAGGAACTTGAAGTTGGATTCTCCTTCGCAAGCTGCAACGACTGCCTCAGCGAGAGCACGAGCTCCAGCACCGCCTTGAGCCCAATGGTTACTGACTACAGCAGCGTCGGCGCCGGCAGCGAGTGCTTCCTGACGGATCAGCTGGAGCTCGGCATCCGTGTCGGAGCTGCAAGGAGCCATATTATTAGTAAGAAACAGGACATAGATAGTACATACGAGAAGCGATTGATGCCAACTATAACCTTGAGACCGAATTTACGTGCATTCTCAATGTGGCGAGCTAAGTTCTGACATCCCTTTTGCAGGATAACAAGGTTCTCTTTGGTGTAGGTATCGGCAAGAGGTTTGCCAGGGGTCACCTCGGGTCCTCCGCCGTGCATTTTCAGTGCTCGGGTCGTCGCAACAATCACTGTGGCATCCGGCTGGAGACCGGAGACACGGCACTTGATGTTGCAGAATTTCTCCATGCCCATATCGGCACCAAATCCACCCTCGGTAAGGACGTAGCCAACACGGTCAGAGGAGTCACCCGGTTCCGTTCCCGCGAGTTTGAGAGCGACACGATCAGCAAGGATAGACGAGTTCCCATGTGCGATGTTGGCAAAAGGACCAGCGTGAACGAAGACAGGGGTGCCTTCGAGCGTCTGCATTAAGTTAGGCTTGACAGTGTCCTTCATCAACACCGCGAGGGCGCCACCGACACCAAGATCATCGGCTGTAATAGCCTCACCGCGTTTGCTCGTTGCAACGACCATTGCACCAAGTCTCTCTCGCATATCTCTTAAATCTGTTGTCAGCGCCAGTACTGCCATGCATTCGCTTGCGACGGCGATGTCGAAACCAGCCTCCCGTTCATGACCCTGCTCAGTTGGATTCCGGCCGAGGGTAACTTTACGCAGGAAGCGGTCGTTGGTATCGAGAACTCGATTCCAGGTTATCGTCCCTGGGTCAACGTCGAGACGGGCAAAACGGTTGATTTCTTCCGTAGTCAGTTCGTTAGGGTTAGTCTTGTTTATGCCAAGCTTCTGTAAACGTTTGAGCATAAGAGGTGCAAACTCGCGTTTTCCCTTCTTGGCGGGCACAAGTCGGCTGTAGAGGGCCTTGTCGGACTGAGTTGCCTCATGGAACATACGCGCATCAAGCGCGGCAGCTGAGAAAGCGTCATTGAGCGCTTAGTACCTGAGATGAATGAACAGTACGGACCAAGCAAGTTGTTAGCAGCGGTCACAGCGTGGATATCACCGGTCAGATGCAGATTAAACTACGCGACGTGTCAGTGATTTGTTGTCAATCAAGGCCCAACTAATCTTACTTCATCCATGGGAATAACTTGGCTGTAACCTCCACCAGCAGCACCGCCCTTGATACCAAAGGTAGGACCTTGACTAGGTTGACGGACGCAAGCGAAAGAGGGACGGCCAAGGTGTGCTCCTAAAGCCTGGGCAAGGCCAATTGTTGTAGTTGACTTACCCTCACCAAGCGGCGTGGGGGTGATGCTAACGGGTCATTGGCATCCAATTTTGGGCGCTTTGAAAGATCACTCACCCGGATATGACGATGTACTTGCCATCCTTACGGTGTGCCAGGCGATCTAAAACGCTGAGCTCAACCTTGGCCTTGTATTTTCCGTAACTCTCCAGTTCATCAGGGAGCAGACCGATCTCGCGAGCAAGATCGACAACTGATTTTGGTGTATGTGCCATAGCGATCTCGATGTCACTTGGGACTTTGTCCTTGATGTCAAGGGTGAGTGGTAGGAGCTTGCGGGCACGAGCCTGTTCGGAGCGACGAACAGCAGCTGTCAAAACATTCTCCATCAACAAGGCAACAGTCATTGGTCCAACACCTCCTGGAACAGGGGTAATGTGGGAGGCGTGAAGAGCTGCCTCATTGTACTCTACGTCACCCACCAGACGTTGTCCCGACTTTTTGGTCGCGTCTGGGAATGTCGCAAATAAAAGGTGCGCCGAGAGAAGTACGGAATGAAGGTACCTGGAATGGAATTGATGCCCACGTCGATGACAACCGCACCAGGCTTGATCCACAAGCCCTTGACAAATTCGGCTCGCCCGATGGCAACGACGAGAATATCAGCTTGCTTTATCTAAGTGGGAAGTTGTGAGAAGTGATCACTGATGGGAAAAAGATACACACCAGCTGTTCGAGATTCTTGGTGCGGCTGTGACACTGGGTAACGGTTGCATCTCTGTTCCTCAGGAGGGAGACGACAGGGTTTCCAACGATGTCGCTTCGACCAACTACGACTGCGTTGGCACCTGAGATAAGAACATTGGTTGTCTCGAGAAGACGGAGAACAGCTGCGGGTGTGCAAGGAGTGAAGAGAGGGGCAGACGCGCGAGAAGAAAGGTGACCAATATTATACGCGTGGAATCTGATAAAGATAAGCGCGTAACCGAAGTTGAGGATGAAAGAAACAATACCCATCAACATCCTTTTCGGGAGAAATTGATTCTGTGACTGTGCGGACACCATCGGGGTCAATATGAGGGCCAAGGGGAAGCTGAACGAGGATGCCGCTTATGGAGTCGTCGTTGTTGAGTCGTTTCACGACAGAAACAACCTCTTGGACTGAGGCAGCCTCAGGGAGGACGATGTGCTGGAAGTGGATGCCGACTTCTTCAGAGGCTTTTGCCTTCATGCGAATATAGACGGTAGAGTCCGGACGGTCGCCAGCCTGGACGACAGCAAGGTGTGGTTGGAAACGGGGGAACTGGTGTTTAATCGCGGTGATCCTGTCTGCGACCGATTGACGGATCGATCTGGGGGAAAGGGAGTGAGAAAGACGCGACAGAGGAGATACGACGGGTACTTTGCGGTGAGGGCGCCATCTATAACATGAGCCTGGGAGGAGGAGGACATGGTGATGGTACGAAAGAAAAGGCGACGAACCGAACGAAGAATGGGGCCCCCTTGCATGTGTCTGTCCGTCCAGGGTCTTTATACAAATCCAATATATTCACAATCACGTGTCGAAAATAAATAATAATGAAAATAAAAAAAAAGTCACCCTAGCTAGTTCGGAGACGGCGATGATGATGAACGGGTCATTTGCAAGACGGGTCGTTTCTGCATCCACCGCAGCCCTCTCGCACGGAGCCCGTCGCTCACGACCTCTCCCATTCCCAGCACGCCGCTACTCTGACCAAAAATCGCAGCCAGAGGACACGTCTGAGCCGGCACCAGAGGCAGAGGTCTCCGTGGAGACCCAGGTCCTCGAGAATCTCAAGAAAAAAGAGGGAGAGGTCCATGATCTCACCGTGGGTCTTATTTCGTACCACCACCACCTCTCTCTCTTACCCGCTTTCGCAGAGTCGACTACGGTACCTGCAAGCCGACTTTCTGAATCTCCAACGCAATGCTGCTCGCGAAAAGGAACAGCAGCGCGACTTTGCCATCTCACGTTTCGCAGGCGACCTTCTCGAAACGGTCGACGTCCTTGCCCTTGCCCTCAAATCCGTCCCCCCTGCTGCACTCCACTCCGATTCTTCCCCATCGGACACCTCCGATGCCCCCCCCTCCTCCCCTCCAAAGTCACCGCGGGAGTGCCTTGCAGAGCTTCACCAAGGTGTCGAAATGACCCACCGTCTTCTACTCTCCACCCTATTCAAGTACCACGTCAAATCATTTGATCCCACGGGTGAAAAGTTTGATCCTAACCGACACGAGGCTCTCTACCAGGCTCCCATACCAGGCAAAGAGCCAGGGACCGTCCTCGAGTGCCAGAAGACGGGCTACATGATCAAGGACCGCCTTCTCCGCGCAGCTCAGGTCGGTGTCGTCCAGGACGCGTCATGATATCCTTTACTCGGACAGATTAGGGTAGCGCTCAACGGCATACATGCATCATCACGATAGACATAATCTAGCACGCTTAATTCAACGAATCTCTACTCCAAACCGACCACGTAGGCCTGCTGTGACCTGGCCATGCAGTGTGTTGGTCTCATCATTTGTCAACGATCTGGGAGAGATGAATAAGTGTCCAACAAGGGATGGAGACATTACCTATCCATCGAGCGATAGTTTATACGGTAACAGACGCTCCTTTGACGTGTCTTGGGATGGGTGAAACTGTCCGTCTGTTGCGCGTCAGATGACGACCAGGCAAGGTTTATGACACCCTGACCATCTTGACATCTTCCACGACATCACCCGCCACATCTCTAACAAGATCGCAAAAATCGTTGTCGTGGAGATCCACATGTTCCGGTAGCCAAAAGCTGACGTCTTTAAAACAGGTGGGGTATTTGGAATATGGTCGGAACGTCCTAATTTCGCCTTGCTTGAATTGGGTGAGGAACCGAGGGTCCTGAGACCAAAAGAGGCGGATGTCGGGGATAGAATAAAGGATCATCGCTATGCGCTCGAGTCCGAGGCCGAACGCCCAACCAAGTTTGTTTTGAACATCTGAGGATGAGTTAGGCTACTGGCAGAGTGCTGAGGAAAAGGCACTTGCTCGCGTTTTCCAGGGTTGGCTGATAGATGACACCGCACCCGAGAATTTCGAGCCATTTTCCGCGAAAGAAAACCTCGACTTCAAAGCTCGGCGTTGTCCAGGGAAAGGTCGCTTCGATCCATCTTACTCTGAGGGGATTTTGGGGTGTCACGCCGGCATGGTCGCCAAAGAGGGTCAGTAAGAGACTGTTGAGGGATAGTTTGAGGTTTTTAGCGATGAGCTGCGTGTGGTTTGGGTCGTGGGCAGGCTGACAGGGGTTAGTGGGCGAAAGGTGAGGCACGTCTTCGATGATGATGTCGGAACGCTGGAGGTGCGCTTGCAGGACTGCATTGTCGTGTTCGATTTCCTTCATGCCACTCGGGTCGGCAGAGACGATCCGAGCACCCTCTGTCTGATGGAAGACGGGGTAGTGGGAGCCGTCTATCTCGTCGCGCCTGTAGACGTCGGCGGTGAGGAGCCAGTTGGTCTCGCCCTTTTCGAACACCTCGACTTCGTGGGCAGATGTATGGGTGCGGAGCATGAGACGCTTGTTGACGTAGTAGCTGTCGGTGACGGAGCGGCCAGGGTGGTCTGGAGGAAAGGAAAGGAGGTCAAAGTTTTGGTACGGGGTGACCAGCGGGGAGAGGGAGGAGAGGTGCGCGTAGGACGGGAAGTGGGACTCGACGAGGACGCGGAGGGTGTTGAGGGGATGTGCGGGCTGATTGTGCAACCTGAGCGGGAGTTTCGAGAGGATCGTCGGGGACACATTGGTCATGTCGTCGGTGGGGTACTCGCGGCCGAGGACCGTCACCGTCGCGGGGCGGGCCGACGCGGTCGCGTACGCGCGCCATGGACGCAGCGGGATGCGCATTGTTTGCACGTGTTTGGTGTACTTGGACATGGAAACGACGATGTCGCAGGTACGGTTGTTCTCCCCGCCCACCGTCCCCGCCTCTGACAGCGACAGCCATCGACATCCAGGCGCAAGTCCTCGAAACGTGTTCTCGTCGACTCGGATGACGACGACGCCGCACAGCGCACGAAGCGCGCCCGTACAACCGACACCGATGCATCCCTCTCTGACGATGCCAGCATGGACGTCGACGTCGACACCCTTCGTGGCTCGCCACAGCCTTCCCCGAGCGCGGTCGACGACAGTCGCTTCCTCCCAGTGGACCACGATGCCTCGGTCTACAAGTCTAGGGCGGACGCGTCAAAGAAGCGCAAGAAATCGTTGGTGGTGTCGGTATCCAAGAAGAAGGTTCCGGTGGTCCATTCAGCCGAGGAGAGCGACAGTCACATCGAGCTGGACTCTGTGCAGGACGACATCAGTGACTCTCCGCCTCCCCTTCCCGAGTCCTCGGACGACGACGACCTTGAACATGACACTCCACCTAAACGCGGTGCTCCCAAAGCAAAAGCCGTCCCCACCAAGAGCAAGGGGGAGAGAGTAAAACCAGGACAGCCCAAAGGTGCAAAGTCCAAGGGTGCCAAGGACAAGGACAAGGACAAGGACAGAGAAATTCTCGTGAAAGACGAGCGCAAGCCCCCCACAACTTCCCGCGCGTCCAGCACGACAGCGCAGAGCCAGCCTTCAGATCTGTTTTCCAACGATGATCTTGCACCTTCATCTGCGGTGGATCCTCCCCTGGATACATTACAACCCGCCAAAGACCCCCTTAGTCAAACGATCCCAAAGAAGCGTAAACTTCCGCCTATCAAGAAAACAAAGACAGCGACTAGCGGGACGAGCACGTTGACTTCCACCACTACGACGCAAAAACCTCTTGTCCCACCACCTGCAGCACAGGATGTAGCGAAGCCTTTGCCAACTTCCGAACAACGAAAACAAGCACTGACCGGCGTACGGGATATCGACTTGGCTGACTCCAAAATCTATGCGGAGCTCTTCAAGGGTGTAAGCCGACATTTCTGATGAAAACGCGGGTAGCTGATCGCATTTGTCAGGTGGGTGGAAATACACCAAAGTCAGGTTTGAAAAATGCAGAAGAGCGACGGAAAGAATTGGACAAAATGAGAGACGAGGCAAGAGCGAGGCGTGCAGAGGAAGCGGTAAGATTACGGGAATACCTTGCCTTTGTGGCCGCTGACAAGCACTGCAGAAATTCATGTTTGATCTGCAATCGCAGGCGGACAAGATTGCACATTTCGAGCAGCGTCTGCGTGCAGAGAATAGCACCGTGCTTCACCCGAATTTTCTCGCTGCGAAATTCAGAGATGAATGGGAACTGGAGAGGCGCAATAGACGAGGAACGTGTACAGATGAAGGAGAGGCATGATGTGCACAACGGTAACCACTTTCGGTCGTTGCTATCCGTTGCAATGTGCTGATGATGTACATGGAGTGTCGACTATCTACGCTGTGGCGGATGATAGACGAAGTATCTGATCGAGACATGTATCAAACCATTTCTTGTCGGCTCTTTTCTTGGCTCGTGAGGTTGAGGTGGGGACTGGAGAACCATCTTTGAGGGCAAGTGCCTGGAGTCGGTCGGTAAGCTGGTCGGCGGGTGGGAGGAGGATGGCGGATTGTGTCTGGAGGGAAGTGGCGATGCTGACGAGGTGCAGGATGTGATCGCGGACATGATCTGGATCCTGTGGGGTGTACAAGGCGGCGACGAGGTCGTCGGAAGTGGAGAGGAGCAGGTTAGACTGTGAGAGAAGGTTGTCGAAAGCTGAGAGGGGGGCCGAGGTGGGGAGTGGCAGGAGATCGAGAAAGATGCGCTTGTGGAGGAGGGTGGTGAGGCGGAGGAGCTGATGAACCTGGGGAGCGGGTCAAGCTGAGGCAGGGAAGGTGGTGAGAGTAGAGTACATTTTTTGCGCGGGCAAGTTCATCCTTGTCCAACCGTGTGTTTCCAAGCCCGAGCTCGTGCCAGCCGTCGCCAAGCTCATCTGGAGGGTCGTCCTGGGACTCTGCCTGTGCGACGATGCCTGCGATCTCTTGGAGATTGTCCTGGAGAGTGTCACAGTCGGATTTCCAAGCAAGGGAGACGGTGGCCTGGTTGTCCTTTGGCAAGCCAGAAGGGCCCCTCGCTGAATCGATGAGGTCGTGGAGGGTGCCAATCCTGAGGAGATAATCGCGGGGACTGTCGAGGAACGAGCGGGCGAGTGCACCGAGTGCGTCGATGACTTCGAACACGCGATTTCGGACGAGCTTTGTGAGCGTGGCACCGTGGAGGTCGCCACGAAGGCGGTGGGTAGCGTGGGCGAGGGCAGAGGCGTGTCGGGTGAGATCTTGGAGGAGGGGGACTGCAGCGGTGTGGGCGGGTGTAGGTGGTTTGAGTGCGATGGCGAGTTTTGTGGAGAGGAGGTGAATGTGTGCGAGGAGCGCGTCGATGTCGGCGCGCACGAGGCTGAGCGGGGCGTCGGCGTCGGCGTCGGCGTCGGGGGTGTCGCGGGCGGTGTCGCAGATGTCGACGAGGCGGGCGAGGAAAAGGTGCGCCATTACATAATCCGACGTAGGTTGTGCTGCTACACGATGTCGCTCGTGCTCTGTCTTCGTCTGGGTCCGTCTGCGAGGGCGCTCCTCTTCCGCGCCCCGCCCCCCCGACGCTTTCCCTGGCCACGCCCCGCCCTCCCCCGCGCCGCCTCCTTCTCCCCGTGGTCCCGCACGCCCAGGCCATCCCTCGACGCCGCCGCCGAGATTGCCGCCCTCGAGGCACACGCCAACGCACACCCAGACGACCTCCCAAACCACCTCGCCTTCTTCAAGGCCCTCGCCGCGACACGCTCCAAGGAGGGCTACGACACCCTCATAGAACGCTGGGAACATACCGCAGAACGCGTGAGTATCCCCTTGTCCTCCCCGACCCTCTCTCATCGCCCGCAGAATCCGTCCGCGCCCCTCCTCCGATCCGACGAGGCCTTTGAGCTGTATCTCGACGCACTCGCCAGCTCTGGACGTGAGCCCGCTATACAACCCGCAGTCACCAAGCGTCAGTCTCTCCTCGATGCCCTCCCTCCCTTGGTAGATACCTCTTCTTCTCCCAATATCCCTGGCCCCTCGCCACCCCCGCCCCAATCCGTCAGCGAAAAAATCGCCGCGCAGCTCCTCGCTAGACGTGCCAACCCCCCTGCTGCTCAGGATCCACCCCCTCCCAATCCTGCCATCGCCAGTCTCGCCGCAGCCCTCGGTAAGGGGGCCGGCGTCAGCGGAAATCCTATTCATGTCACCCTCAGTGAGCGTGAGCCCCGTGTCCTTTGCTCGCCATCCCACACTCATCTTCCCCGCAGCCAAGGGATCTCTCACCCTCCGCATCGTCCGGTTTGTCGTGCTGGCTGGTCTCAGTGGCTTTTGTACGCTCTTGCCACCCTCGTCTTTACCTCTCTAATCCATTGCAGTCATGTTGGTCATTCTCTCCGTCTTGCTGGAAAACTCGGGCCTTCTCAAGGCCGGTGGACGCACCGCCGAATTTGAGCCTCTCCAGCAAAAGCCTGTCAAGTTCAGCGATGTCCACGGCATTGATGAAGTCAAGCAGGCGCGGCGCGTCGTTTTCTGACCACCGCCATTTCTAACGTTTGTTTAGGAACTCGCCGACGTTGTCACCTTTTTAAAGGACCCGACCGCATTTGCGTCCCTTGGCGGCAAGCTTCCAAAAGGTATCCTTCTCACCGGTCCCCCTGGTACCGGAAAGACGATGCTCGCGAGAGCCATTGCCGGAGAAGCTGGCGTCCCCTTCTTTTTCTCGTCCGGTTCAGAGTTTGAGGAAATGTTTGTCGGCGTGGGTGCCAAACGTGTTCGCGATCTCTTTGCTGCCGCGCGCAAGAAGCAGCCAGCCATCATCTTTATCGACGAGCTAGACGCTGTCGGCGGCAAACGATCTCAGCGTGACCAGCACTACATGAAGCAAACGTTGAATCAACTGTTGGTCGAGATGGATGGCTTTTTGCAGACCGAGGGCGTCATCGTCATTGCTGCAACCAACTTTCCTCAAAGTTTGGATCCGTTGGTGCTCCTGATATGCTTGATCCATGACATGCCCTCATTTCTCACCCGTCTAGTGCACTCACGCGTCCTGGCCGTTTCGATCGTCACATTGCTGTTCCGCTCCCGGATGTCCGTGGTCGAATACAACTCCTCACTCACTTTATGAAAGATGTGGTTGCCAGCAACTGTACGTCGACCACTATCCGGTCCTGTCGCTGATCTGAATTGTATAGCGGTCGACCCGATGATCTTGGCGCGCGGTACTCCGGGATTCTCTGGTGCCGAATTGCAGAACATGGTCAAGTGGGTGACGTGGTTGGTCGACTTGGAGAGCGCTGACAGGCCGTCTAGTTTGGCAGCTATCCAGGCGGCCAAGGAGGGCTTCAAGGAAGTGACACTAAAACACTTTGAGTGGGCCAAGGTGGGGTGGCCTGTTGACGATGCCGATTGTTGATCTGACTGGGGGCAGGATCGCATTGTCATGGGTGCCGAGCGCAAGAGTGCGTACATTGACGAGAAGAACAAGTTGCTCACGGCGTATCACGAGGTATGTTTTGCGGGCAATGGACGGGCAGTACGCTGATTTGGACAGGGGGGACACGCGTTGACGGCACTGTACACGGAGGGCGCGATGCCATTGCACAAGGTGACGTGTGTTCCCCGTGGGCATGCGCTCGGTATTGTGCGTCGCTGTTGGGACTGGTCGTGTGGGTGTGCTGACGTGGGTGTGCAGACGTCTCAGTTGCCGGAAGGGGACATGTTTTCAGTCTCTCAGAGCGAGTACAAGGCGATGATTGACGTGTGCATGGGTGGCCGGGTCGCAGAGACGTTGAGTGAGTGGATTGTGCGGCGACGAGGACACGACTGACGATCTGTCAGTTTATGGCGAGGGTGGTCTGACGAGCGGGTGCTCGTCTGATCTCCAAAAGGCGACGCACACGGCGACACAGATGGTCAAGGTGAGGCATGTGCACGCGCGGGAGCTGTGAATGACGAGCGGGCACAGAACTTTGGCTTCTCTGGCAGTGTGGGGCCCGTCTTTTACAGCGACCACGGTGGCCCTGTGAGCCCGCAGACGAGCGAAAGGATTGACAGCGAAATTCTCAAGTGAGTGGTGCACCCGACGGCCTGCGCTGTCTGACGTGCTGCAGTCTGCTGCGGCAGGGGGAGAGCCGTGTGACCCGGCTGCTGGAGGACAAGAAGGAGGAGCTGCATCGGGTGGGTCGTCCTCGCTGGCCGTTGGATGTGCTAACACATGTGTAGCTCGCGCGTGCGCTGGTGGAACACGAGACGCTGAGCGCGGACGAGGTGCGGCGGGTGATTCGGGGCGAGCGGCTCGACAAGGTGGTGGCTGAGTAGACTACTGTTTATAGTAATATGGTTTGTGGAATAAAAAGCGGTGCTGTGCGTTTGGAGAGCTGCTCCTACCTCCGCCGACGAGAGGGCAAGCCCGTTTGCTTGTGCATGTGTCACCTCCCATCTGATCGCACTTTTATATAGCATGTGTCATCGCCAACTCAAGCTTGTCAAACACACCGCATGCGGTCACAACACCTTCCTCGGTGACGCCGTCATCGACTGCCACAGCGACCGCTGCACGCTCAGCACCGCACATCCACCCGCCTGCCACGCACCCGCACGACCGTGCACCTGCCGTCGCTATTACGGGTACGCCCGTCTTGCTCATCTCTTTTCCTAGGCCTCACCCCCCATCTCCGACAGCCAACCCGAACGCATCATCACACACCAGGTCCGCCCCGCATCCCCCCCTCTTTATTCCCCCCCTGATCCGCCCCAGGTCCCCGGAAAGTGTCCCATCTGTCCGTAATGCATGTATCTGTATAACCATACGCGTGTAATATACGTCCTGTCCTAGGCCATGTCCACATCCATCAGCATCCCGTCCTCGATCCCCCCGTCCCCATACTCGTCCTCGTCCTGCGCGTGCAGCACCGCCTGTGCCCGCTGCTTTGCCTGTGCCTTGTCAACGTCTGCGAGCGTCCACAGCGACACCCCCGTCTGATTCTCGTTTGGGTTCTGCGAGATCGTCCGCATGAACAGCTTCGACAGCGTCACCGCCATGTCCGTAGACAGGTTCGATGCGACCTCGGTGATGTACTGGTTGATCCACCGTGGCAACTTGGCCCGCTTATCTGCCCGTGCAAATCGCTCCCGCGGCAACTCAGCCCCCAAATACCAATGCGTTACGTCACCCGCTCTCACCTTGTCTGCAAACACCATCAATCCCCAGTCCGTCTTGCCTCGCAGCACACGTCCGACGCACTGCGCCGCATTGCGCATCGCATCGAACCCGAGAAATTCAGACTCTCTTATCCGATACGCATCCCGCAAGTATTCCAGTCGCGCCTTGAGAATCCGACTCTCCGTATACTGGTACGGCACCCTAATCAGGATCAGTCTCACACCGCACACCATCATGCCCGTCACCCACCCAAACATGATCACGGCACGTCCATAGTTGTGGTCAAAGTCGATCCCCTCCGACACCTTGCCACGTGCCACCGACAGCAGCACCGCGCCCCGTCCATTGTCGCAGGCCTAGATCCCACTTTTCACTCTGCTCCGAAAACACGCGTCAAACACGGCTCACCCGTCGATAGTTGTCGAGTGCAATGCTCGTCTCGTTCGCATCCGGCGTCTCCACAAAAATTAGCTTGTTCTTCCACACCTCGTTCAGAATACCCTGTCACACGTGCCGTCATGTCGTCGACACAGCTCTCAACCCAACTCACCATGTCGTTCCATGCCGCCACAATCGACTCCATGTAAAGATAGCTGGGAAAGAACGCCACGATACCATCCGGGACGATCTTGCTGTACTCGACAAGGATGCTCCCAAAATTCCTGACAACGGCCGGATCGTTCCGCACCTCGAAACGCGAGCTGATAGCAACTTGATCGCTCCCGCGAGTAATGACCTGCATACACGTGGTACCATGGTCAGTTCCAAACGTGATCCATGACCCACCAACGGTAGAAAGGCATTGCGCGTAAGCGTCATGGGATACGTCTCTTGCACCACTGGCGTGAACTGCAGCATTTTCGGATACATGTCCAACGGCGAGATCGTTCCAGATGTAATGACAACACTACTAAAGTGCTCAAAGACAGGCTTGATGGCCAGCGAAGGATCAAGGCATCTGTCGTGAAATCAGAAAAACACACGGTCACCAGCCAGCCCACCACGCACGTAAAGTGGAACACCGGGTTGGGTACAGTCGCATTATCAGTCTCAAAGGGTTCCAGAATAAGCAGAAAACCTAGACATTCAATGGCAATGCAACGTGTCGACAGGTAAGCTCACCCTTTTCATACGTTGCTACCAGTGTTGCAAAGCATGCGACTTTTTGCAGTGCAGCGTATTCGTCCAGCCGATTCAGTTCCAACGTACGAATCAAAGACTGCAAGCGCTCGGAACAAAAGCTAGAGAGGGTATCAAAAAGAGTGTACCACCCAGTTTCGTGCTAGTCACCGTAACGGCCGTCTTTCAATGTACGTGATATCTTTGAGATGTTGCAAGAACGAAAGCGGTGTTTCCGCGACGACATGTAGCACACGCATGCGGGTCTATACAACCATCAGCGTGGCCGACGTGCGGTGGTGGCTCAGGCGAACCTTGAGGTACTCGACAAAACGCTTGAGAAACGCAACAAAGTGCTCGGCTTTTCTAATGTTTCCAGGTATCGCTTCCTTGAGTAGATCATCGGGGAGAACTGGACGCATGTTAGCTCTTGAAATTGGCCACTCGGCTCCATAATTACCGGGATTCGCCATGAACGTGTCTTCGGCTGTCGTCTCTGCAACGGCCTCTTGTAAACCTTCCACCAACTTTGCATACTCATCCTGAAGTTTGGCAGCGTCCGTTGTCTTGATCCTACCAAGCTTTCGTCGGCACCCTGAACAACTTGACACACAGTGCTTACTCGTCAATCTTTTCGCCGAGTTTCGTTACACTCCGCGCGGCAGAGTCAAGCATCGGTCGTGTGAGGTCAATGCTGAGGGACTCTATGCAGACGTTATCTGGCCCAACATCGCGTCAACTCGTCAAAACTTCAAAGTCTCTACTGACCAATGTTGTGTGCTTCATCGAAGACGACGATGGCATCTTTGGACAGCTCTTTTGACACTTGTTCGGCTACTTTGGGGTCAATTAAATAATGGAACGAATAAATGATGACGTCGACAAAGGGCATCTAGTCACAGAAGTGTCAATGTTGGCCAATCCTCTGAGCTATCATTGCTTACCATTCTTCGTACAGTAAAGTAAGGACATGTACCGTTGTCTCGACCATGCTGGAGTACATCTGCAAGCGTCCATATGCCGGGTGGTATCAGAGTTCCGGGTTCGTGTTGCCCAAGATTCTGTCGGGCTCTCACATCTGTTGCTTTGACCCAAGAAGAAACGATAACTACCTCATGCCAGTCACAAAGTTCCACTGATCCAGGATGCGCACGACCCTTCTCGCATACCGCAGAGTTGGTGAGGTCGCGACATCGCGCATCGACAACTTTACCCTTCTTCTCCTTGGAGACCTAGACGGACCAGCGACGGTCAACGAAGACGAGGACGGTCCATCTATGCACCTCATACGCACCTCTGGATGTATGCACAAGTTTTTTCGACTCGTCAAGCCAAGGCCAATAAAGTTCTCCTCCTTTTCCTTTTGTTCCGGTGTTTCAGCGCATGATACGCGATATTGCATCAATCTTTTCAGCTCGGAGAGGGCCTTTTCGATTTCCGGCACTGTACGTGAGCAGTATATAAGTTTGCGTTTGGCTGGATGGAACTGCGGGAGAGAGATGTGTTCTTGCCAAACCGGTGCCACAAAGTCCACGTACCTGTTGATACGATACAATCAAGGACAGGAGCGAGACCGTTTTCCCTGTCCCAGAAGGCATTTCCAAGACACAATGTCCCTGAATGGTCTGTTATGAGAACGTCCATGATTTGCTGTGTATTTTGAAGCGCACCGTAGCATCGAGGGTCCGCTTGAGATCACACATGTATGCATATTGCTCTAGGAGAATGGTTGGCCACAGCGGCGAGACCTCAACGCAGTGAACCTACCCGGATAGATTCGGTCATAGGGAAAGATGATCTGTGCGGACATACAACAAGCGTTATCGGTCTAAAGTTGACACGCGTACCGGCAGATTGTCAATAAAAAACTTCATAGTAGAGTCGTCACGATGCAAACACGGAGCTAACGAGCTTGACGCGTCTCTTCACGTGACCACACTAACACTAAACAACTCTGTGTCCATGTTCCAGAGCATACGTACATGTAAGAGGGTTAACGTTAATACCAAAGTACATAGCGTTCGATCATCTCAATAGTCCTCGAGACTAGCATCAACACAAAGACGTGATCATTAGTCAACGCATCGCCCGGCTTCAGTTGGAGTCGGCCGCAATCTGTTGTGTAGCCGTCTGCATAACTTGTTGGACACCATCATTCCCAATGCTGTAAATAAAGTTGAGTGGCGTGGAAGATGTGACTGCAGCCAAGTGCATACTTGCTATAACCATCGTTGGGTGAGATTCCTGTCGTGTCATTGTTCGGAGAAGTTGGGGTTGTCTGGGGATCCTGTGATATGCCAGTGACCCCTGGTGAGATTGTTGTTCCCGTCTCAGCTGTCAGGTTTGTTTGGCCCCACTGTTGAAAGTACAGATTAGTACACAATATGTCGGAATAAGGTCGTTATGCATGCCTGATACTCGACAATGCCGCCTAGTCCGGCAGTGATGCCGGCTGAGTTCATTTCAGGGGTGAGCTGTTCAGTTCCAATATGGCACAGGCATACATACTATTTAACCATGTCGAGTATGCGTCTGTCTGCTGCTCGTTTGTAACACCATACGAGGAATTGGAATTGGATGCTACGGAATAAATCGGTCATCGCCTTCAAGCTGGCATCTCAAGGACGTACAATCATCAGGAGCATATGGGGCAGTGGTCATGTTGAAGGGGACAAAGTTTGGTGCATTTTCCTGTGTCACCAATCCAAAGGCTGTGAGAGCAGAAGGCTTTCCAACACTTGGCGAGGTCGATGTTAGGCACCAATCTCGTACACAGATGACTGACGTACGCAGCCGCTGACTGAGCCTGAACGAGGATCCAGTCAATACCTGAATTCACTGTGTTCGTGTAGGGATCCAGATACGGATCGGAGGGACCATATGATTGTTGATCGGGAAAAAGGGTAAAAGAAGTGAAGCCAATGTCTGGAATATTCGAAATGTCCTGACTGTCGACCCCATAAGCTCCGTTGTAAGTCGAGCCAACGGTTTGCGGTTCTTGTCGTCTTGTAGCTATGTAACGGTTAAGCAGCGGAGTTCGGTGGACTTGGGAACCTCACCTGTCGACACCCATCGGCCTCGAATGCGGATACCGTCTTCCTTGAGGGTTCCCGCAAGTTTAGCAGCCTCTCGAGAGCGTCGTCTTGATTCGGCACGCTGACGAAGTATCTGCTCCGTGGTCACTGGAACAGCCTTACTGCGCCTCATTTTCCCAGGCACAGGGGATGGGGATGGCGCAGGAGCAGGGGCAGGGTTCAGGGGATACAGCTTGGGACAGTCGGTGCACAAAAACCCCGATGTTCTAATCGCGTACATCCATCGATTATGATTTTACCTCACTCGGACCCAGTGTACTCACCCAGCGGAGATAAGGTGGTTGGAATCAATAGAACGAATATGCGCTGCCACCGTCGCGTGCCACCGTGTGATTGTCTCTGTCGTGCAATTTGGACTTGCAGGAATGGTAGAGTTGCATCTAACATTTCCAATGGATCAGCAAGGCCGACAGTGTGTGTGCGGAAGCGGACCACCTTGGATCATTGGCAAGCTCCCAGCTGAAAATGGCGGGGCTGTTGACGTATCGAGAAACGACCTGAGTGGTGAAGTTCATGAAAGCGTTCAGGATGGACGGGTTCGTGTAGAACTGATCGTGCGTCTCGAGACCGAATTGGCGGACATAAAGATCCATGCCACCTATAGTCTAGATTGAGAAGCGGCTGCGTCACGGATGGATGGGATGAACGCTGACCGTAGTCGTTGGACAGGTAATTACGTGGTAATGAATTGTTAGTTCCAGGGGTGACATCGCGGGGGAAGATGGTGCTGTCACCGGGTTGCACCGTGCTGTTCAACAGGGGTAGCGGATACCAGTTGTTGGTGAGAGACAAGATAAGGTAGAGGCCGTGTTTTTCCGCCATCGAGACGGCGGTGTCAAGCTTTTGGAGACCGTTTGGACCGTCATTGATGGAAACAGAACCGTTGCGAACGAGTTGAAACCAGGTGCCATTTACGGGGACTGTGTCGACGTCTAGGTAGTTCCAGTGAGCGGAGACTGTTGGCATGTCGAGAAACGGACTGGCCATTGAATGCCCAGAGGCGAACGACTTTGATGCCGATAGCAGAGATGTTTCCGAGAGTGTCCCAGATGTCTTGGTCCGTATTTAGGGCGGGTAACCAGTAAGCGTTCGTGCCGGTATACCTCAAGTTGCTGCCAACGTCATCGTTCTTTAATGAATAGCCAAGAGAAGCTTCCAAAGCGCTTGCCTGCCATTGACCGTGAATGATGTCCCGTCGGTGGAGACAAAAGGGCTGGCGTTTCTTGTCCTCGAAGGACTGGACAGGGCTGTGAGCACGAGCGGGCTCAAGAGGAAAAGCCAGGCGAGGGCAACCATGGCTAGGAGAGGGGAAGCACCTGCAAGTACGTGAGCGAGAGAGGCAGTGACACATCTCCTTCTTCTTCCTTTATAAGTGGGCAGGCAGGAGCGTGTACACGTGCCCCTGTAATTTGCATCTAGACGCTGGCTGGCAGCCGTTCGCGGACAGCAGGTTGTGGGTCATGTGGCGTTGGCCATCCAGTCACCCTGTCCAAGTGATCGCCTCGTCGTCGCCCTTGTTATTTGCACCTGTTTGCAATGCTACGAACGTCCCGCTCCCTCTTGCGCCACACGCCCGCCCTTGCCCGTCGCCGTCACCGGTCCAACAGTCCCTTCATACAGGACCACTTTGCCACCTCCGCAGAGACTGCCATCAGCGTGTTTGGCCGCTTGCTCAAGTTCTCCTTCCTCGGCGCTCTTGGTCTCGGTCTCACCGGCTGCACCATCTTCGAGGCAACCCATCTCTGGGTCGAGTCAGTCGAACTTGCACCACCATCAGACGATCAGGTCCACCTCTGGGAATGGGACCGCGATGCAGAAAGGTGGACGGGTGGCGAACACGGTGGAACAGACCCCGCTCTCGGCTTCAGAGCGAGGCATCTTTTACGCGGATCTTGGATGGCAGAAAACTGGGGCGTAGGCTCCACCGCTGTCGCAGACTACCGCAACGTGCCCAGCCTCGATGTCGTCGATCCCCGTCTGGCGTTTGCTCAGAATTATCTTGACTCTGCGACCAAAATCGCCGAGTCCAGGCTGACATCAGACAAGCTGCGTCCACAGACGTTGAGCGATCTCCTCCTTCGCCATGCGGCAATATTGGAACGCATAGGAACAAAGGATGCTCTATGTCAAGCTCGCTCACGCTATGAACGCGTCTGGGCAGCTTTGCCAGGAAAAGGCGTAGATGCCGCCCGCATTGCTTCAAAACTCGGGGATCTCAATTTCAGACTCGGAGACTCCAATGATGCACTGGCATGGTGGACACGGTCACTCGCTCTGTCACAAGGCATTCAGCAGACTCAAGAGTCCGTCGCTCCCATCATTTCTCCATCTGCGCCCTCATCTCCGTCAGCACAACGGACACTCACATCCACACTGGTTTCATTGTCCGCCTACTATTCGACATCTGGCAAGTTAACACAGGCACGGCAAGTCCAGGAAACTACTCTCGCACTGTTGCGCAGCATCCCCTCTCCTCCAGACATCTCCTCTGCTTCTCCACCTCAGATGCTGCACGCGCTATATCTCCTTCATCGCTCGTCCCTCATCTCGATCCATCTTGCCGAAGTGCTTTATGCTCTCCGGTCACCAAGACAATCATCCCTCGACTACCTGACAAGGGCCGCAGAATCTTCAGAGCGTGTTGCCCTGGCTCTCACAGGTCTACCATTCGTCCCACCCGATGCCAAAGGATCGGCCATCATTCATACTCCTGCGCCGTACGCCCCTATTCTTCGGTCGTTTGCCAAGGCCCACATGCTGCGAAAGCCGGCAACGGGGTTGTTGCGCGACGCGCGTCGTACTGCTGCAGAGGCATGGAACCTGACGGGGATCCTCAACGAGCAAGGCGGTGATATGGTGCGTGCCCTCGCGTGTTATGAGCGGGCGATTGGGTGGGCCGGTGTGACTTCGGGGCAGAGCACGCCGGGCGATGGGACGCTGGAGGCAGACTGGAAGGTCATGTGGGCCAACTACGCGCGGGCCCGCGACGCGACGCGAGAGCAGGGTCGTCGATAGTCGTATGTCACGTGTTGGTAGTGTCTTTGTTGTCTTCAATGTTCCGCTTGCCTGCACGTTTGCCAACAAGGTCGCTGTCTTTGAGGTTCAGCTCAACTTCAGCACGGCCGTTCAGGTTTCATATCGGCCTCAGCTGGGCCGCAAAGCCTCCAGATCCAAACTTGACCCGCTTTCATACCGCTTTCGCCGCAGATTCTCAGCTGGGAAAGTGGCGAGACGCAACGCTCGCCCGCCCGAAGCATTCGCCATCGAAAGACGCGGGGGAGGACTTTTTTTATCATACCGAGGCATGTCCTCTCGTCGTACTCTGCGCTCCACCCCGCTGACCCTCTGACAGACCCGCAACGCTTCGGTGGGCAAGCCACTCTTGTTCTCTCCTCCCGAGCTCACGTCCGACTTGCAATCCCAAGGGGGTCGCACTCGGTGTCGCCGACGGTGTTGGAGGATGGGTCGATTCAGGCGTCGACCCTTCGTTGTTCGCCCAGGCTTTGATGTACTACTCACACCACTACTCTCGCGACTCATGGCCAGGCGAACCAGAAGTGGACCCCACTCAGGATCATGATCTTCAGGAAGATGCCCGAGGCCGGGAGATCACACCATACGAGTGTCTCGATCTTGCCTACCACCGAGTTCTTCGAGAACGACTGGTGGAAGCCGGTACGCTCATGCCTTCTTTTAGCGTTCTACTTGTCACAGTTTTTCTCTCATAGGATCTAGTACAGCTTGCTTGCTAACCCTAAACTCTTCCTCGGGCGTTCTCCGCTCAGCAAAGTGAGCAGTACACTTATCATACCACTCCCACCACTTAGTGGCCCCTTAGTTTAGGTGACAGTGGCTTTTTAATCATACGCTCCTCTTCCGTAATTCACAGAGAACCAGTCCAAACCCATTACTTCAATTGTCCTTTGTGCGTTCGTTGAGACTCGTCGCACTCGCTGTATTGATCTCTGTTCACAAGCCAACTCACAAAGTACCCCGAAAGCGTGAGCTTCAACAAGTACTATCTGGACCCTCCCAGTGCAGCTGCCCAGTACGAAACGAAACTTCGGCATGGTGACATCGTTATTGCATACGCAAGTCATATGCATACTCTGACGCTACATGCCACTCATGTCGTCCCCAGACGGATGGCCTATCTGACAATGTTTTTCCTACGGAACTTGTTGCAATATGTTCGCTGATTGCACGTGCCGGTGGCTCGGAGGACGAGCAAGTGCAGTCAATGGCAGATCGCATCGTCCACTACGCCCAGGTGTGCATGCGGGACCGAAAGAGAGCGAGCCCTTTCGAACGTATGTCACATTGTCATTGATCTTCCGGTCAGTCGGTTTGATATGCCATTTCGTAGGTGAAGCGACACGGGAGGGCATGTTGTATCGTGGTGGGGTACGTGGTTAAAAATATGTCTACCCCTGATCTAGTGCTAACTGAATTATCTGCGCGTAGAAAGTTGACGAGTAAGCCAAGTCTCTTCCTCTGAGCGGTAGTAGTACTGACATCAAGTGGCAGTGTTACCGTGGTGATGGCTCTCGTCAGCGAAGTCCCATAACATTGATATAGCCCATCGCTCTTTCCGCCTTCGCGGTCTCATTTCAAGTCGCACGTGTTAGATATGACATCGACATACCCAGCACATTTCCTCATCCACTACAGTACATTTCTAGTTTTGTATTTTCTTCGAGTTAGGAGTGGCGACGTGGAAACAGTGTTCTGCTCATTAACTTGGAGAATCTACTATGATACACCAAGCAAGCCAAAGTCCAAAAATATGAGATATACGTGTCAACTAAATGGTTCTGGGCTGCCGCAGATCCAAGTAAGCAGATAGCAGCAGACCGCATTAACCTAAGGCTATTCCAAAGTCCGGAGGTAGTCGTTAGATGTTCTGGCACAGGGTGCAGTAAAGCGCGATGTGATCCCGGAAAATTGATGCTATACCGACTCCTTGTAAACAGATTGGCACGTTAAAGAAGGAAAACTCACGTATGACAATCAACGACGCAAGTCCGGCCACGATGGTAATGTAGAGGATCGTATACTTGATGATCTTGGAGTACAATTAGCAATTCATCCCTGAACGATAGATGTCACTCACTATCCAACGACGCTGCCTCTTCTGTTTGGTGGAGTACAGAGGGGCGCGAATCTGTTTGGAGGGTCGTAGCCAAACTATTGAGCAGTTTTAGTGAGTGCGGAACGACTTTTGATCCACCTACAGAGCATGGTCGAGTGCAACTTGTCGATAAAGGGAATAAAGACTGGCACTGTCAAGATGATAAGGAGAATGTGTCCTAGTAAAAAGTCTGAACTCCATAGTGACATCTCCACAATCTTGACAATGAATTCACGAGCCGGTTGTGACATGGCGGAGTTACCCAGTCCACGACCATACCATTTACCTGACCACCAGGCCCTGTTCGTTTCGTCGTGCTTGAACTCACGAGATAGAAAAACGGCGATGAGAATCTTTTGGATCGCGCGCTGTATCGCGACAATCGTAATGACACCGAGCACTGCGTGGGATGCGTCCCAAAGTTCGAGGAACCACTGGAACTCGGCGTGAGACAAGGCGAGAGGAAGCAGATAGATAACGTACGAAGAACTCGAAAAATGCGATGATACCAAAAAGTGCGAGGAAGTGAGCAAGCGCTGCCATGACTGAAGCGAATTTGGTCCATTTCTCAAACATGGGTCCCAGCAGTAGTGATACGAAGAATAGCGCTAGTAGTACAGCGGCATTCCAGACCACAGGACCAATCGCAATCACAGCGATACGGATGAGTGGGCTAGGGTTGGGTTGTCCTGTCGCGCTAGGGAAAGACTTGACGAACATATAGGCAATGACAAAAATGGCAGCCATACAGATCGGCCAAATGACTTCGGAGAAGACGACAGCGCGCCATGTCGCCCGCGGAACATCGCCAGACAATTTCTCCGATGGATGTCCGAGTTTCTTCTTTTTATACCCAGTAATCATCGTCCTGGACAGTCGACAGTATCCATACCAGCTGCTTGCCTTCGTTCTCGAGTTTCCTCGAGACATCCATCGCAAAAATTCGCGATAGTCAATAATAAAGTCGGGAAAAGAGAATTGGTGAGGGTTGAAGAGGAATGGTGCGATACAGAGCGAGAGGACCGAGAACCAGAAGTAGATCAGATGTGGTATCCAGATGGCAAGTGAGGCATAGAGGAGTAAGATAAGGTTCCTCATTCCCATGTAGATGCTTGGCCCCGCAAAACGAGAATATAGAATACTGAACGAGATGCGAGTCGTTGCGAAGCCGCGGCCTGTGGCAATATATCGCGCCCCACCGAATGTCAAATTGCTGAGGATCGCTTGGGAGTAAATCTGGGTCGAAAACACTTCGAATATTGGAGAAAGCGATAGAAAGTGCTTTCCAAGACGAAGTAGGGCCTTTCCAGTTCCACGTTCGACGAGTTCTGTTGCAAATGTTAATCATAGTCACAAACAGAGTATTTGTAATGCAAACCTTGAAGAAAGAGCGGCAAGAAAGCAATGAAGAACACTAAGAATATGGAGACGATACATCGCTTAATCCAGTCGAAGACGGGGATAAGGTTATAGCATCCTGTTCCTTGTTGACCGCCTAACACGTTGCCTTGTGAGTCCACTTGGCAGATCGCCAGTTGTTTGTTCAGAGTTCCAATGTACAGGACTACAGCCCGTGAATAGAGGATACAGAATCAGTTGACAACTTACGTGTAACCATAAACACCTGGATGGAGTAAATGACCAAGATGTTATTGATATGGAAGCCGGGATGACCGTAGTAGAAGGTAAGGAACCGATCAATGGGAAGTTGCGTGCCAAGGTAATAGTACTCCCGGCTGAGCATCTGCTCGCCCATACCTGTACCGATCTTTGTCTGGAAGTTAAGGATCGTCCCAAATCCAAGATCACGACCCTTGCCGCACTGATAGTACTCCGAGTGCTTGATACGCCCGCCGCGACCAAAGGCATTCATGCCAGCGAAAATATCTTCGTTGAGGTGAAGTCCCTTTTGTGCCTTTGAGACGCCACCCCGTGTCGTCATAAAGACTGCGTTCAGAAAATCAGGATGGCCATAATGAAGCTTGCCTCCGATCCATGCTAGCGCACGCGCGGTCATGGTACCAAACGTCTGTTCTTTGCCTGCCGCAATATCTCCCAAAACACCAATGTTCTCCGAGAAGATGTACTCCCGTGTACCGATGATAGCAACGGGAGCCTTCTTGAACTCCTTGTGACCCCACTGTGCATATGGACTTTGGCCAGAGACCGAATATTCTTCAAATTCCCCGAGAATGTTACGGATCTTCAAACATTCCTCCAAGTAGTTGTCTTGGTTAGCGTCGATGAGTTGCAGATACTCCCCACGATAGAAAATGATCGCGTGGTTCTGGTTGTCAGATTTGCCGTCACCGAGAATGGGGTTACCGGGCAACTCGACACGGAACTTTGGTCTGCGCTTTCCAGTTTTCTCGTCAAAGTCGGAGTGGCCATCTATCAGGACCGAGAACAAGCGAGGATCACCGCCCTTGGGTCCAGCTTCCTCGTCGAGAAAAGCAATCTGCAGATCAGGATAAGCACGTAGCAAAAACTCGGCGTTTTCCTGCTCTTCCTTGTTGAATTTGGAGTAGCGTTGCATGGAGATAGTGAACTTGAACTTGCGGCGTGACATCCTTTCCAATTCCCGTTCGAGTTTATCCGTGTTTCCTCCGAACATGGAAACAATATCAGGGTTCTCCACGCGGTAGAGAAGCTTGATGGCTTTGGAGTAGTTCATCATGCCAGAAACTGTGCGGTACAACGTCTGAGCACGGAGGGAAGCCCAGATACGAGTTCGGAGGGTGTATTCGGGGGAAGACGTCTTGAAACCAATGCAATAAAAAGGTAGATCATCTGCTTTGGTTTTCTCATTCATAGTCGACGTTCCATCCGGATGATCTGACTCCTCGACGAGGATCTTTGTGTCCTTGACAAAGTTGTCCCATTCGACGGGATGCAACTGCTTCAAGTACTCGAGTAGCGTGACACGAGTATTCTGATCTTCTTCGCGGATGATTTCTCGGAGACTCAACAAGATTTTTTCAGAGTAATGAGGCACCAGGACAGTAAACGTGGGCATGGCATCGACGGGGAGCGGCTCCGGAAGTGCAGTGGTAAGGGATGAGGCAAGGAATGAGATGCGTCGCTCCGCTTCGCCATCGGCTGGAAAGTAGGTATCTTTGTAATTTGAGCTATTTTGGTTGGTAAAGAATGGCGGAGCGCGCAGCGTCCTACGACCATCCGGACCGTCCACTTGGTGATAAAGAAGTCGCTGGACGTGATCAATCGATAGGAGATGTTCGCGGTACATGGAGATAATAATTGCATTCCAGATTTGCGAGACAAGGACCTTGGGCTTATACTTGACCTCCATCTCTGCGGTGGCGAGCAGCTTGGCATAGATTCGTTTGGGAACACGGGTGTAGACGTCCTTCCAAGGTGTCCAAATAGAAAGCCCAAGAGAGAAAGATCGACCGACAGAAAAGACGACGAGCCAAATGATGTACCACAGATAGGTGTCGAGGAAGAACAAGATCAGATCCATGACGTACATGATCGCTAATGTGAAGGCAACCTGGTGGGAGCATAATGCCGAGCCAAAGTACTTGTCGCTACAGCCTTGCACGGTCGTCTGTGCCATGACAGCGATAGGAGAACTGAAAGAACTTGTGAGAAAGAAATACGACTCGGTGAATTTGCAGCAAAAGACAAGGAGCCAGAGCATGATGCTGGCAGTACGGGCAGAACGAGGAAGTTCCGGATACGACGCTGTGAAAGTCTGAGAGGCCATATACTTGCGCGACTTGCCTGCGACGCGATCGCCGAACATCCGACCGGAAGGGAATAAGCCAAACGTGATGGCGGCAACCACAGAAATGAAGAACTGCACGATGCCTACTATGAGCGGTATCTGGGAGTTGGTAGGATTCGGCTGGTTCTCGACGAAAGCGATGTATACCGTCGGACCACCCGTCAAGGCGAGGATGACAATAAGGAAGATCAGGCGTGTCGTGAGATGCGAGGCATTGTTCCATGTAGTTGGAATGTACATGAACTCTGCGAGAGTGGCGAAAATCATGATAAGAGTGGCAACAGCACCGCCCAAGGCTGTGGCAGACCAAGTCATGGCAGGAGACGGATACTGTTTGTTTGGAGGGGCATAGATCTTGGGAGAGTTGAAGGCGGTGTAGAACCAGTAGAATGATACGTGGAGGATCCAAACGCGGTTGAAGTTGACAAGAAGATGTGCCGTAGAACGTTTCTCAAAATAAGTCTTGAAGAAGACTCTATTCCAATCTACGCGGCGGAGGTTCAGGTATCGTTTGGTAGGAGATATGTCAACCAAGCGCGACTAGACGGAAATAAGATTGTGGGAAAGGAGAAACAAGCTGACACACATTATTATCGAGCACGATACGCGCAAGACCTTCTGGATACCAAAAAAGCTGATTGATATCGTCGTAGCCAATGACCTGGTCGTGGTCCTTTTCCCTACGGACAAACTTGCCATCGACAACCTCATAGCCCTGATCGCGCATAAACTTGTAGAGAGGCTTGATGATTGTCTCGAGGTAGAGACCTTCCTGGACAGGTTCCACACTGTTCTGACACTCTGGACTGCGGTAGTAATCGTCGGCACATTTGAAGATGAAGCAAAGGCACTCTGGAACGAAGCGAACGTTTCCGGCCTCACCCCAACAGAGAAGATAGAGGGCAATTTGACGGAGACGGTCGTACTGGCTCATATTGTTCATAGCACTGCGCCAACGGTTGAGGGCGCTGTCAAGGTGCTTTGAGCCTGCTGTTTTGACGGCACCACCTTTAACACTTCTGAGACGTTGGAGGCCGGGGTTCTGGGATTGACCGACGGCATCGTCGAGATTAAGTTGTGCGGCAAAATACCACTTGCGATAGTTTGCGTGTTGACCCCCGATGTAATCTGCGTGGAGGGTGAGGAGGGCCTGGTTTGGGCTCATGCGGGAAGCCCTCGAGTCGAGTTGTTGCATGAGAAAATCAAACTAGAAGGAGATGAGGAGGGAAAACGAAGGGCAAGCGATCACGGACCATATTGCGCATGGAGTCGCGCTGGAAACCGAACTTTTGGGTCAGGTCGAGAAAGATGTCCTCTATTTCTTCCATGGAGATTGGGATTTGCTTGTCGGGGGCCCAAGCGGGGTAGGGATGTGCGCCTTGGCCGGGGTCGCCAAAAGGAGAGCCGTAGGGCTGGCTGGCCTGGGAGATGATAGAGGGGGCATATGAACGAGGGCCATGGCCCACGTCCGAGGGAGTGTCTGTTGCTAGGTGGGGGGTGAGCAAGGAAGGGGAAGAGAGAAAAGGACGGACCGTTGTAAGGGTTGTGGTCGTAGTTGTGGTTGCCAGCGAGTCTAGTTGTGCTGGCGTACGGCGAGGCGGTCTCGGAGTCGTTGTCGTAGTCCTGACGGATAGGCTGTGGATGCGGGTAGGGATGGCCAGGCGGATGGGCCATGTCAAACGAGCGTCGGTGGTGGTAGAAAAGAGCGAAGAGGTCGATTTCAACGCCAGCGATGAAGACACTTTGTCAAGGTCGGGTGCAAGTTGCGTGTGAACGCGACCGTCACCCTCGATACAAATCACACTTCCCTCCACCGTCGCACACAGCGAGCAACCATGCCCGACATCGTGCCCCCCCTCGCCTTCTTCTGTTTACACGCCCTCGCACCCTTTCCGCACCACGTCCACCGCGTCCACCGCGTCCCCGCCGCCCCCGCCCTCCTTGACGCGCTCCCCCACGCGCCTGATCCGCGTCTCTGGGCAGCCCTCGCCCAGCTCGTCCATCCTCTCCCGCCCCATCTTCACGACCACCATCTCCCCCTCTCCCACCCGGATCTCCCACTTCTCCAAACTATACCAGATACCCCGGACTTTGCCCTTGTCACCCTCGTGTCCCTCCCCAACTGTCCCCATCTACGCGACGACAACATCGCCAATCTTCGCACTCTTCATCGCTTGCTTGCCCTCGATTTGCGTGGCTGCTCCATCTCCTCCTATGCCCTCACCGCCCTCGCACGTGGCCTCGCCGTGTCCCCGAACAAGGGCTCCGCTCGGATTGGCACCTGGGGCCTCAGGCTGCTCAGTCTCCACGGCTGTCCCAACATCGACAACAATGTCCTCGACGAACTTTGCAAGTTCCCCCTCCTTTCTGCTATTGGTTTGTCCCGTCCACTCACCTTGTCCCATACTCCCAACACCGTGCCCTAGACTTACGCTTCACCCGGTGCACCCCAACCGCAGTCGATACCCGCCTCTCTTCTCTCGGCTTTTGCCCCTCGGGTAACAATTCTATCTTCCACCCTGCCTCTCTCTCCGTGGCCCTCTGCAGCCTCGAAAAGGTCGCATACACCGCATCAGATCCCGTATCGCTCTACTCTTGCCCTCCGCAGTCTGTTTTTCGCGTGTACGTCGACGAGCTCAACCATTTCCCGTCTCGCCTAAAGAAGATCGTTCCTGTCGACATATCCAGCAAACCCCGAACGACCATTCGGACTATCACATCCGCAGAAGACATCGTAGTGTTCATTCCACCTCCTCGAAAACCAGCAAAGAACGACCCGTCCAATATACCTTTCTCTGTTGTGGATCCCGTCGTCTCCGCGTCTCCCCCGATTGACCGGCACACAAGCCCCGGCCTTGTCTCTAATGTGTCTTCATTCTACGGGAATGTACCAGCGCGCAGTGGCCAATCTCGGCCTAGCATTCTTCCCTTGTCTGCTCTGGCAGTACAATCATCCGAAGGCGGTAAGTTGGATCCATTGGCCATTGCTCGACCGCCGCCTCCTTGGAATGCTCCGGGCGCTGTTTTACCGAAACATTATGGTGGGACGGTTTTACACCAGAATAGTTCCCCAGATTATGCTGAGAGCTCGGAATGGAGGCAACCAGTTGCCCAGGCACTGAATAATCCTCTCAAAGTCGATCGTGCTCGCTTGCGGAAACGTGGGTCAGACACCGTAGCTGACATGGTGCATCAGTTTGCAAGTAAACGACTCAAGGTCGAGAGTGAATTTGCATTGGCGAAAACGCGGGCGGCCGCATCCGTTAAATCACGCAACCCGTTTCTACGGAGTGCAAGGTCGGTATTCGCGGAGAGTAGTACAAAGGTTTCCGGCAGCCCACCGCCATCGGTACATGAGTTTTCGAAGGAGACAGGATCTGACATGCAAATGCGGGTTTGTCGTTCTCTCCCGTTGAAGACAGAACGACAGCCTGAGCAGGGGGCAGACCAAAAAGGAGCGGTGAAGCCGTTGAAACCGATTACGACGTTCAAACCACCGATACTTCCAAAGGAGCTGTTGCCATCCTCTCGCTACGCTTCGAAACACGAGGTAAAATTGAAACAGACACAATTATCGTTTTCTCGAGAAGAGAGGGAGGATGAAAAGATATAAAATAGAGAGATCACGTGAATCCAAGTACTAAGTTATTTGCCTGCGAGACTGAACTTGTTTGATGATCATGGACTACTTTTCCAAGTTTTTGAGGACAGCTAGTCAACCGTCTCCCAAGCCAGTGGACCATACTGGTGAATTCAATAGGTCATGGATTCTAATCAAGGTAGGTCCGCCATCGACTTCGTGCGCTGGCCCATCACACAGATCGCCGAGCAGACCACACTCGAATATCCAGATGAACGACAGCTTGTGAGGGGAATCGAGTCGACCGATGTTCCAGCTCATCTCCAGTCAATGGTCGATTCACTTGTATGGGAATCGTCCCGGACAGAGGAAGGGTCTGTACTCTTCTCCCCTGCGTCACGCTCTGCTTGTCGTTAATCACCCATCAAGTGGTACCGGTGCCTGTCTAGAGTACCTTTTAAAGAATGGTCAGGCCCTGCGAGTCATCTACAGAAAGGTTCTAATGTTTTCCGGTAGATGTCCTGGGAGCACTTGTCCGTCTTAGCGAACCAGATCGTCCCTCGGGGATACAGGCAGAGGTTCTTCGTGCGGTGCAGAACATGGTTATCCTCATGGACGAGCAATTTCTCGTCCACTCGGCCGTCCACAGAGCTGTTCTCAAGCTACTCCGTAATTGTGTCGGAGACGACCTACATGAACAATTGGACGGCCGCAACAGAGTCATGGGTGCTGCAAGGAATGCCGTACGGAGCCAACCTTCAGAATACGAACTAGACTGTGAGTCGTCCGTTTATGTGCAAGGCTCCTGATTCAAACTTTCCAGTGGTCAATCTGCTCTGCATATTGTGCAGTCGCATTCGCACCCACCGGGAATTGCTCATGATATTCTTTCATGACAAGCATTGGTACCGTTCCGAACCCCTGTTCGCAGTGGAGGAAGAGGATGAAGACGAAGATGAAGATGAAGACGAGGGCCAGGGCCAGGAATACCCCGAGAAACGCGACGATAACTTAAGATGCGCCTCCTCCCCGACCCCATCTCAAGTGACCATAACATCTGCCGCACGAAAATCGGAATATGAGTTTCTATTGTTCAACTATCTTCTTCGTTTCGTGCATCGAGAAGGCCAGATTGGTGACTTTGCCCGTGCTGGACTCCTTTTCCTGATGGACGTGGCGATGTCCCCAGAAGGCCCCATGCACACACGGGAGGAAGTGGGACCTGATTACTCAGGAGACCCAGTCGCGGATGCTGCGCTCGTGCTTGCAGAGTACATCGTAGATGGTGATTTTTCCGATGTTTTGGGTGCAGGCTTGGGCGCTGTTTACTCCCTACTCCCTTCCAAACTCGAGATACGTTCACCAGTGACTCAAGACAGTAATCCAGCCGGCATGGTGCTCGGCAGCACCGGACCAGCAACCGAAAAGGAAAAGGAAGATGCAGAGGCTCAGGCAGAGAAGAACCGCGCGATCGGACTGGAGGAGTCTACTAATACTGACTTCAAGGCGCGCCTCGATCACTTTCTTAAGCTTCTCGAGTTCCTCCAGGATATCATTCGGCGAAATACAATTCGCGACTCCAAGGGGAGCGGACTCGACGCGCCAGGTCTTGTCGGGGCATCCATTGTGCAGTCTATCCTTGACGCTGTGCGCAGAATATTCCTGGAAAACGTGTTGTACCCTTCGATCCTCGAGTGCTCGGACCTAGATGGCAGCGCTGTCGCTGTCATGTCCTACATTGATATCATGATTCGAACTCTTGAGGATGGCCGGCTCTCGGACCTCCTTGTTGACTTTCTCATTAGCGAGGATAGTGATGATATTGTTAGGCCACATCATCGACTTCATGGGACGTTCAACCTCAGTGGTAATGTACCATCTCGCTCTAGCGGCGCCGCAGACAAGATACATTACCGCAAGAGTAGCGCAATGCTGTTGTTAGAAATGGAAGCTCCAGACTCGAGACGACAGTCAGAATATTTCACCACAATGGCTCGTTTTACCCTAAAAGATCTCGTTCTTTCCAATCTTCGCTCGCAGAACCAAGCAGCTCTAACTGCAGCTCTGCAGCTCTTTCAGACTTTGTTAACACGACGGTGTCGTATCTGCGTAGATGGGCTCATCCTAACCATTCCTTCGACAAGTGCAACAAGTTATCCAGAACCCGCCATGGTCACCCCTCTCGCACCTCCAATGGTACCAGCAGAAGATAGCGATGAGGAACAGTTTATTTATCCTGGCGCGGAAGTCGAGTCTGGACCCATACCCAATTCCCTACCATCGTTTCCGACATACCTACAGCCAGAGACAACGTTTTCTACCCACGAACGCGAAATGGGTCTTTACCTTGCACTTGTATCACGCATCGATCCAGCGCACAACAATGACGCTTTTAGTACGGGGTACGACCATTACTTGCATGACGCCTTGACTTCCATCCAAAGTCATTCGTGCTTTTGCATCCGTACCGACGAAGACCTCGCATCACGGGCAAAACAAAGACACCAGTTGAATGTCAAAGATCCGATCCTTACACTTGTTCTGGACTCACTGCGCCGATTTTTTTCCAACTCTCCCAAGACGAATGTTTTGTTGACAGGTGTATTGGCAGAGCTCGCAGTTTGTCCCGATAGGTCTATTGCAGGATGGCTTACGTGCAATGCGAGCGATGCCCCACAGCCCCAAGTAGCGTCAGATGTTCGACTAGAAGACATGCAAGACGATTGCTCCATTGATTTCGTGATCGACGAGAAGCTTTCCACAGAGACCAACACCCTTCCCGCGACTCGATTGGACGCGAACTCCCGCCCAATCGTGCACACGATCTTCCAGAGTCTCGTTGACCAGCTTGAGCAATATCGTCAACTCGTTGACAATTTTGATAGGTACCTCCTCGAACGTCGACAAGGCCTGTTGATCTCGGAGAACCTGACGGATGCACTGAAACTCACTCTTGAACCTGTGGTGGATTCAACAAATGCACCTCTCGTCCCGATGTCATTCTCGAACCCCTCGGACTCAAATTTACAACGGCCCAAGTCCAAGCCAAAGACGTCATCACTGGTTTCGTTCCTCACTCCGAGGAAGAACAGATCGAAAGCGCAAGCGCCTGCTGAAACTCAAACCTCATCTCGAGATGATAGTAAGATTGTTGCGTCGAGACCCTTTGCTACCCATTATCAGCAGACTCGAGATATTATCGTTGAGCCATTCGTCGTACCAGTCCCCTTCGAGTCGTCTAATATGTGGGTGTCAACCCGAACGTCCGGCTGGAAATCTGTTGAGGAAGACGTGTTCTCTGTGGAGAACCGGTGGGGAGGCATGAACGTAGACGTTGTTGAGAAGTTGGATGACAACAAGGACCAACATTCACCGACCTACATTACCTTGTCCCATTTGTTGGACAATGTGGTCGTGCTGGAGGAATGTATCAAGGAATTAGTTGCTATCGTTCAGGCACGGAGGAGTTTGGGAATCGACTCTCTGAGATATGTGTAAAACATTGAAAGCAGTTACGAGTACAGACAAAAGTGAGATATTGCAATACAATCGAACATGCGTGGGATTTACTTTGCCTTGCTGGCCCGAGTTCCTCTCCTGCCGCTCGATGTCTTGGCCTTGCTCGCCGCTGCTTTGGATCGGGTGCTTTGACCACCTTGTTGGTCAGTTACAGAGGGGGCGGACCGAGCTTTCTTTTGAGGGGATTCAGTTCGTTCAAAGTCTTCATGCTCAGTAGAGCTTTTCCGCTTCTTCCCTTTTGCACTCTTCTTGACCAAAATCTCTTGCTCGTCCGCATCCATGTACTTGGCAGCCAAATTGTCCAAGAAACCGTTCCTAGCTTTCTGCCTCTGAAGAATGAGGGCTTGGAGGGCCGAAACGTCGTCTTGATCACCAGAATCTTCCTTTTGCTTCCCTTTGCCCCTGCGCGCACCGACTTTTCCTGACCCATAGAATTCGTCCCAGACGCCAAGTTCTTTGGCCAATGCCTCGGCTTCCTTTGCCTCCTTTTCAGCTTGTTTCTTTCGGACGAGTTTGGCTTTCTCGTCCTTGGATGTGGACTGCCAAAGAGGTAGGTCGGGCAGCTCGTTTTGGGCTATGAGCTTGGATAGTATGAAAATGAAACGCGGTTCGTCGTCTGTGGATGAGTGCGGGATGTGTTTCATGATTTCACCAAGAGAGCCCTTGGTTTCTTGGTATGCGCTCATAAGATCTTGGACCTCTTCTGAGGAGTCTGGAAGGCATGAGGCCAAGGAGAGTATCGTAGATATAATAGTTACCTTGGTATTCCTTCTTCATCTCATCGAGCCTACCACGAGTTACGCGATCAAAGAGGTCTTGGAAGTATGCATCCCATCCGCCATCGTCATCAGGATCAATGAAGTCCTCGCCGGTGGTGCCTGTCCTATCGTACTTTTTGCGCCGTTTTTCGTCGCTCAGGACAGCATAGGCGAAGCCTATCTGCTGGAAGCGCTTGTGCGCGTGCGCGCGGTCGAGTTCGGACGAGTTGGTGTGTTTGTCTGGATGGCACAAGAGCGCGAGTTTTCTGTAGGCTTTCTTGATGTCTTCCTGAGATGCATCCGATTTGAGCACAAGGACGTCGTACAGGTCAACGTTGTCCTCGCCAGGGAATATCTGCGCCATCTCCGAGTCCTTGTCCATCGTGGTATAATAGCAATACGTGACTGTGACACACGCGATCAATATGTGACGCTACGCGTTGTTGTGCAGAATACAAGGTCGCTTGTCAAAACGCCATTCTTAAGCAGAGCCCTCACAATGCTCACACCCATCCGATGTTCCCCTTCTACAACGTTCCTCCTCATCAGCCCCAATATCCTTCTCCCAGTGCGCGCCATGTACCGCACAACCATCCACGTCAGTCTGCCAGTGGTGTTTCGTGCCAATTCCGAGCTGATCTCTCTCCAGCCCCTACCTATGATACCCTGTTGAGGCACAGTGACGACAAGTTTCGCAATACCGTGTTGCACTTGCCTTTAGATCCTGAAGGCATACAACATTGCTTGCAACTGGCCCAGTATTTCAGCGTTCACAAAGTGAGGACTCCAATCATACTCGGCTGTACACAGGCTAACCCTCCAACAAGTATCTTTTTATGCACACCTATGTGCATACGTTATCCTGTTGTCGAGGCAGGTGCGTCGCTTTTCCTTTTAGCTAACCAACCGACTTAGTACCACCCGACCAAGACATCTGGATCGGCTAGTCTTCCAAGCCAGCCTTTGGAAGGGGTGGACCCGTGTGCAACAACTTGCCCGCCACTCCTTGATCAGAGAGACACTCTTTAGCTTTGGCTCGGGCGTAAGATATTTTTATTCGCATATTGCTGGTCAACTCACGCTCTCATCAGTGTGTATGCCAACAGCACAAACCCATCTTTGCTCAATACACGATCAGTGACGATGATAGCCATCTCCTCTGTCTCCTCTTGTACTATGCCAAGGAGCGAGAGCTGTACGAATTACCAAGGAAACCCCCTATTCCATGGCATGGTGGTGGCGTTCTAAAGGAATCCGAGGAGGTCGTAGAGTTGCTCTGGAAGGTGCGCGCCCGTTTGATTATAGCAGTCACTTTGGGAGTTAATCCGATACAGTTCCTCATGAAAAACCAGGAGGACAGTGATGTTACGCCCCGCCTGCGCGCCTCCATCTACCGCATGGCAAGAAAGTCTGCATATTTGCCACATGCCCTGCAGATCAAACCTTCTTCAATATCCAACGAGCAGAGTTTTGGTTCACTGACAAGAGCTAAAATGAATGGTCATAATGTCATCATTAAGAAAATTATGTGTGATGACCGTGCTAGTCAGAGAAAGTGCCTTGAGGTCTGAGACCCTTTTAAGTGGATTCTTTTTATTGTAGGCTAACACGTTTGGACCTTAGATGTTTGCGAGTGAGGCCATCCTCTGGAAGACCTTACAACACAAAAATATTGTTCCATTCATGGGAGTCGTCAGACAAGGCTACGGCATGGGCCTCGTCTCTCCCTTCTTCGAGAATGGTAACATTAAAAGTTACATGAAGAGATACCCTAGGGATTGGTCTACTTTAGCAAGGAGATGGGCCAAAGATCTCGCCGAAGGTTTAAAATACATCCATTGTCATGAGCCGCCAATCATCCATGGCGATCTCAAGGGGGTATGAAACATTCCAGTTGTCCACCTTATCGCTTCTGAAACCTACTAGGATAACGTATTGGTTGGTTCCGCTGGTCAAGCATGCCTTAGCGACTTTGGTCAATCCCACGCCTCAGACTCGGGGAGGTACCTCGATTCCACACGTGTTGGCCTCGCAGCTAGCCCTTTCCATTGGATGGCCCCAGAAATTATGGATGGAGGAGAACTTGCCAAAGCCTCCGACAAGTCGGATATATATTCGTTCGGATGCGTCTTATACGAGGTAATGTCTGAAACTCTCTGAAATCATGTTGATATTCATTTTGTTGTTACAAGATGGTCTCTGGTAGATACCCGTTTGAAGGCCATCCCGTCAATGATGTATTAATACGTGTTACGAGAGGCGAACGCCCTAGAAGACCGGAATCAATCAGACGGGATGATCCATTCTGGGGTGTGGTCGAAGCCTGCTGGAACCATAGTCCCGACGATCGTCCATCCGCAGCGCGCCTCCTTTCCCGTCTTGGTTGATACCTGTAATATGTGCAGCTCTCTACAATTGTAACCGATCGATCTACTATTTGTATGCCTAGAACCTGTACTCCCCGAAGGTCTGACGATCGACACGTACATCATAAAAATTCGAAGGTATCGATTCAAAGTATACACAGTAATTAAGGGAGGTTCGATGTCCGTACATTAGATAGAGAGAGGCACATACGGAACGCGCATAGATACCAGGCTCGACCCCTCAGAACGTAGCAAGGTTCTCGTGAAAAATATCCAAAAACATTCGTGATGCGTAGCTCACGTGCATATTGACCTGCAAAATTGCTCATTCGATCGATATCTGTGGCTGGAGCGGCGTGCCAGTCATGTGTGCCGATTGCCGCTCGGTCATGCCCCCTGGTAGTTTCGGCGAAGATAAGTATTGTTGGTTCGCAGTTATATCTGAGGGATAGAAGTTAATCACCCATTTTAAATGCGTCTGTAACTTGCTGCCGAACAGGCTTATAGAACTGACCGTGAGTCTTGGAGTCGTGCAAACCCTTGTCGAAGTCATAAAAGCACTTGAGACCGACCAAAAATGTGGTCAACAAAAGCAAGAACGCGACAACCGCTGCATATACATCATTCAGCAGAATGTCATTCAAGATAATGAATCTACTGACTGAAAACGGTTAGAGTTGCACGAGTAGTGATATATTCCTCTTCAGAGGATGGCAGATAAAAGCGGACGAGTTTATAGACTACGATCGAAACAAGTTTAGTCGATAAAAATATACCCGAAATCTGTACTTACCAACTGCGGTAGCAAAAACAGGTGTCGAGAATTAGTAATCTAGCCAAAGACATCGAAGATGACCTTACAGTAACTCATGCATGGTATCATCAACGTAAGCGCTATTGACATCATCCTAGACATAAATTTAGTCAGTAAAAATAAATGGTAAAGCACAAAAGCCGCACCACTTGATTTCTCGCTGAACAGCATAGGCACAACCAGCTATCAAGGTAAGGACAACGGGAATCGCGGCAACGGTGATTCCGAACTCTGCAGAATTGGCGGCAAGAACGACAATGAGGAGCTGTTGACACATCACCAGAGTCCTCCGTATAGAAATAAACATGTGGTACCTGCATGGTGACACCAACGAAGCAGAAGAAGTCGAATTTGAGGAGACAGATGAAGATTTGATAGAACTGATACATCGCTGCTTATGGTGAGCCAAAATTGCAGGATGGCAAATTGAAGATCACCAACACTTCAACTTGGGACTTGCCCCCACGACATGAAATATGACCCATCTGCAAGCAATCAAGCCTCGGAAACATTACTAGAACCAGCCCAAAAGCTCACCCGAATTCCCCGAAAAGTTGTCTAATCCAGAACATAAGGAAAAACCACGACGCAGCTACGACACAGGGCACGACTATGAGGAAGGGCTCCACCTTGTGCCATAGCCACTCAGAGTTGCCAACACATTGCGACAATTTGCAGGGAACGAGGGCCACCATCGTTTCGTGGACTTGTAGAGCGGAAAAGACAATGAGAGCACCATGGAACACTAGGAAATGACATCAGTTGTGAGACGGAAGAACTCGACGAGAACAGTACATAGAATGCCCAGAAGCTGAATGATGTTCCTCAGACGCAAGGCATCACAGGCCATGAAAAGCTCAAACATCCTAAAAGATACTGTATAAATACACGTCCGAGTGTAATGGGGACAAGGACTACTCGGCCAAAATGAAGAGAGCGAGATAACACGACAAAGTCTAGTAAACAGTCAGCTTTTGTGCAGTATTCGAGTTTTAAACCGGAATACTTTATAAGAGTTGATATCAAAAGTATCGCCCAGGAATGTGTGCACCTATTAGCGACCTTGTCTGTTCATCCGGCACGCCACGTAAAAGTATTACTTACGATACCAAAGGTGGATGCAACCATCGCAATAACTATTACTGCTTCTGTAAAGTACATGTCAGTGTTGTTCTGGTCATGGAGTGATGACCCGTCTGCTCACGAACTGCGACTACAGCATGGTGATTCGTGAGTGAGCGAAAGACTAGTAAGCATGGACATACTGGTGATGATGAAAGCGCGTTGAGCCCTGGTACCCAGCAAAGGTTCCACTGCCATCCTGGACGCAGGGAGCAAGCCTAAGGGCTCGAGGCTTTTCTATGATGATGGATACCGTTGAACAGCAAACGTGGCTGTGCTCGACTAATCTTTTAAGTACAACTACTACATACAGCAGTACTGCGCAGTCTCAAAATTCATCCCCTCTCAGTATGCTGTCCTTCACGCCTCTCGCGACAAACAGCTCCTCTTTCCATAGCGACCGGATATTTTCAGACATCCATCCGATCCAACTATCCTCTCCCTCCTTATCTGGTGCAGACATTGCTATGGACTCCTCGGCCCTTTTGATGAGCATGTCACACAGAAACACGACCGTCTTCCTCCAGGATTGTTCGTTCTCGTAGGAAACCAAGGGCTGTTTACCTGAGACAACTTCTCGCCATGGTTGAAGGGTGTCATCGTCCGCGGAGCTAACTGAAACGACGAGGTGGTATAATCGTAATGCAGTGATCAGCCGCCAAGACGGTTGGGCACCATCTGGAGTCGAATGCAATGTCCAATCCCTTCTCGATGTATTGAAATCACGATGGATCACTACAGAGATTGACAGAGAGGCTCACCCCCAATAACCCTCTGAAACCAGTGCAACTCTCATAGCCTCGCGAACTTGAAGTTGTCCATCTGCAAATACGTGCTTCTCGACTAAATCCTGTACATCTACTTCACCGCTTGGCGACGGTCCATTTTCGGAAAAAACGTTCACAAAACCATATTCCACGAATAACGTTTTATTCGAATGCGGTCCGTAGGTCAAAAAGATTTCATCGTTCTTCTCTATCTTCACATTATTGAGAGAAACGAATTTGAGTCCATCGCCAATAGAATTCATGGGTGCAGTGTCCCAGTGCCTAGCGTTCGGCGGAACCAGGGTCATATACGCTTGACCTGACGTGTGGTTGGCGAAATCGGCAATAGGACACATCGTTATATTGTCCGGGTCCGTTTTGGCATGTTTTAAGCGGTAGTAGATGCACCGAGTATTCACTGTTACAGAGAGAAAGTTTTGCAAGTTTTGCAGAGCGCAAAGCAATATTACCATTGAGCCAAGCCCATAAAAAGTGCATAACCGTATCAAGTGCCTCTAGACTAGACGACGTCTTTTGAGTTGCGAGCGATATGGATGACATACTCTGCTACACCGCGATGAGTTTGAACGGGGTTGGGAAAGTCATTTGCTTACAAGAAAAGCCTGCACCTTGCACCAATCAGTCCAGAATCGAGTGTAGAGGCGATGCAACGCCGCCAAGATACTTGGAGGTAGATAATTCAGCAGCGAAATTTGCATGTCGTGCGCCTTGTCGAGTTTTGATAGGACAAACCACGTCAGAGGGTGACTGCTGAAATCCCTCGGGAGAATTGATATGTATGGTCCAAAGAATGGGTCCGTGCTGTCCTCATTATCGGACTTTGGACGCCATATGAACAAGTGCATCGAGATCAATTGCATTGCAGTCAACACATTGTCGGGAGGATAAAGCCGTTTTAGCGTCATCTTGTTCATGAGCACTTCTGGGGGGACCGCAAAGAGAAGACTTCCCGGCTGATTCATTCATGCAATTCGTTGGTGGGTAGAGCTGCGAGCCGGTACTCAAGCACTTACCATGCAGGCACTGCGTGCATAAAGTCCATTGCCAGCTGTGTGAAATTTCAACAATCGTTAGTCCTGTGTAGGATTGCACGCTAATACTCAACCAAAAGCCATTTCTCTGCAGACCACGGGGAGACTTTGAACATCAAAGTCATGGCCCTCGAGCCATGCGAGTAAATTTCTCCATCGGCGCTGGAGGAGCGTCGGGCGTTCCGAGCTAGTCATCGGATGTATGAGAACGAGAGCCTGAATCACATGACTTGCCTTCCGTCGAATCTCGATACCTCACCCCGTCATCATGTCCATCTTCAATGCCTCCCATCTGCTTGGAAAGACCGTCCTCATCACCGGGGCGAGTTCTGGTATTGGCAAGGCAAGTCTCTTGTCTGTCGACTCTGAATTATTGACAACTCGGACCTATCACCGCCAAGGCTACCGCCGTTCTGTTTGCCAAAGTCGGTGCTATCTTCTTTTCCGCTCTTTTCAGCCATGCTTAGATCGATCAGGGTGGTGCGAATGTCGTTCTAACTGCGCGCAGAGGGGATACCCTGCAAAACGTAGCAGAGCAGTGTGCTGCTGCTCACAAGGCAGCGGGCGTCCAGCAAGGCGGGAGATTTATCTCCATCGTTCTTGATGTTTCGGATAAAAATCAGATCGCCTCGTTTTTGGACAAGATTCCAAACGAGCTCCGTAATATCGACGTCCTTGGTACGCACCGTGAGATCGTAAACCTATCGATCTCATTCTTGATAGTCAATAATGCGGGCTATGTCGTCGGGGTTGATCGCGTTGGCGATCTGTCACTGGAGAACGTGGAAAACATGTTCGCCACAAACGTCTTTGGACTGATTGCGTTGACCCAATTATTTATCAAAGGCGCGCCTTTAGCCTTGTCCCGTTTCTTCCTCTCATTCCCCGCCAGATTTCAAGGAAAGGAAGACAGGTCATGTTATCAACCTTGGTTCCATTGCTGGAAGAGAGCCTTATGTTGGGGGTAGTATCTATTGCGCAACCAAGCACGCGGTCAACGCATTCACTGGTGCATTAATGAGAGAGCTCGTCGACACTCCTATTAGGGTGACTGAGATCCAGCCTGGTATGTTGTTATGCCTTGACATGATCCTCGGCACGGATGTTCGTGAACTTCAGGCATGGTTGAGACTGAGTTCTCTGTTGTGCGTTACCGGGGTGACAAATCAGCGGCAGACATGGTTTACGAGGGCCTGCAACCATGTGAGTGCCAAGGCGGTGTTCATTCGACTATCTACTGATTCTTGTAAAAGTGGTTGCTGAAGACATCGCAGAGGAGATTGTCTGGGCAGCATCACGACCACCTCACGTGAACCTCGCTGAAGTATTTGTTCTTCCAGTGAATCAAGCTTCAGCCACCATCAATTACAGGTCTCCAAAACATTAAAGAGGCTCCGCAGTCATGGAAATGCATCTGCTTAGAAAATAGGACGCAATATGACAGAAAGATATGAAAATATGGATGCAGCAATGATATCACCGGTGAAGAAGATAAACAAGGACATCTGGTGCTAGCTTCTACTTTTTTTACTCTTCGACCTCGTCATCTTCGCAGGCACAGGTTCTGGCTCAATGTCATTATCATAAAGATACTTCTTTACTATGACCTGTTCTGTGACGAGTTCAAGAGACGGTCGATTGTCAATGTCCGCTAGATTTCCAAGAGGGTCGAGACGGAGGTTCTGAAAGGGTTGTCAACACATATTTAAATAGTTTTGGAATGATACATACCTTCGATCTGGGCGCTAAACAACCCCCCATGACAACTTGAACATTCTTTGGTAGAGATCTTGGCCTAGGATCCACCTCATCAAGATGAATTGCGGTGGATAACCCCCGGTGCCACTTGACTTGCTTCACCGGCTTGACATCTCTGTTCGTCTCTTCAAGCTTCAATGGTTCAATGATGTGTTCAGGGCGATCTGGAGTCTCATAATCATCCTCGTCCCCAGGTCCTCGGCAATGTCTCTGTGGCACAGCGTAATCATTTTCATCGTGATCTGGGGGCCCTTCAGTTTCACTTGCTCCCACCACCTCCCCACTCATTTGCGCCCTCCTTTGCGCCCTTCCTTTCCTCCGCATGTCTCTTTCGTCCCGTTGTTTCTGCAAAATTGTCCGTGCTTTGACCGTTGGGCTTTCTGGTCTTAGGCCTTCTTTCCGAACGACTTCCGTCGCAAGTACAGCTACGGTCTGCTGATTCTTCGTTGTATTGGACGTAGTCAGTGCCTTCAGTGCAGTAGCACTCATGCCCATGAAACCATCACCCTCCGTGCGAGGCTGAGGCGGCTTGCGACGGGCTGGGGGCGGTTGTGTGGGGGTATTACTATTGAAAACGTCAAGGACGTATTGTTGTTGTGCAGGCTTGCGAGCACGGGAAGTCCTTCGCAGTCGGCTTGAGGGCCCGTTATTATCGGTATGTTGAAATGGTGACGAGGGATCATGTGTGATACATTCCGCCACTGTGACATCAATACTTGTGCGTGAGGGATCTGATTTTTCGCCCTTATGATGCGTGAAGGAATGCGTGGTGGGCCCACGCTTGTCATCGGAAGGCTCTTCATTTGATGACGACGAAAGTTCCGAAAGTGGAGATGGAGGTGGCACGTTGGAATCAGACAGTTCTATCTGAGCAATATTTGCCTTCGTTGGCGCATATCGTGCCGATAGCATGCCATCTACCACTTTACGAAACTTCAATGGCTGGACAACCTTCGGCGGACTCAATTCTGACGGCGGTCGGACTTGAGATGGAATCTTTGCAGGATTTAAAGCGTACTTCCCACCAAGAATCCCTGGCACAACCTGACGGACCATGACAGGCTGCGTATTGGAAAGGGTGGACGCTTCTGCACCTCGCTTTCGTTTGAGTGATCCAATTGAACGTAAGTCATTGGCAAATTGGGTGGAAGAGATCTCCATTTTGCTATTCCCAACTGCGTTGTTCTTGTGGGTATGTTGAAAAGGTGAGGCCTTCTACAAGCCAAGTATTATTGCGAAAAATCCGGCAAAGTGCACAAATTGCTCACAGGAACGCCAGTCCGAGTCGCGCGGGCTGTTATTGTACCTGTTGGTGTCTTTCCATCCTTTGACGGGAGTCTTGTATATGGCTTGTTTCCAATTCGTGGGATACGACTATTGGTGGATGGCTGTCTCAGTTGAGAAATCATGCTTTGCGCGACTTTGCCCAATGCAGCATCACTCTCGGTATTCCCTATCTCAAAAGTCTCGTTGTCTTCAAGGATGGGGGGCGGAAGGTCGCTGCTCGACTTCTGGCCAGGAATGAGAGGGAAGGGGAGCTTGGTACTATATCGAGGCGGCACAGGAGCCATCGGGAAGACAAATTCTTGACGCCTTTCATGATTGCCGGGCTTTGTAACCGTAGGGGAAGGCTCGACGGATCTGTTGCGAGAAAGGCCAGGTCCCAGAGAGCGTGGCTCTACGGATACGCTCCTGACACGGCGATAGGATCGTGTAGGGGAAACTTGACTTTGATCCTCTCTTGTTGGTGATGCTCTCAGGTCCGTTGCAGGAATCCGCTTCGCTGGGCTGCGGGACGGGTCACCAAGTGGTCGCGTGAAAATAAGACCTCTTATTGTCGGGAGGCGTCCCATCTGAGAGTAATCTGGTCCCGTAGATTGCTGTATTGACTTCTGGAACGAGGAGGTTCCGCATGCAAGAGCGGTTTCGATGGGTACTCTTTGTGCAGGGGTGCGACAGATGTCATCGACGCCGGACGAAAACTTGGCAGGAGAATACAGTTCCCTAGCAGTATTGTTCGTTCGTACCGGGGTAGGAACGACTACAGGCCGTTGAACAGTTGACAGTGAAATATTTGGTCTTGGAGTCTGAGGCGGCGTTGCTGGCAGATGTTTAGCAGAGGTGGATTCTGCGAATACTATGGTTTGCTCGACCGGTCCCGAAGACACGCCGATGGCGTGTGGATGGGGAGGGTCCAGTCTCTGGTGTGAGTCAGAATCTGCATCCCGAATGCACTTGTTTTGTAGTTCATCTGAAGCAGACAGGTTGTTGTCATTCATAATCGAGGATTTTTCTTCGTCGTTGTCTCGTACGCCAGTAATTACCGTCTCGGCGGGCAATGAAGCCTTACCATCCTCATTTGACAGCGCGGGTAAAAGTGCCGTCGCGTTCAGTGCGAAAGGTAAGGGTTCGGGGTAGCCCTGAGCTCCAGAACTTGATAGAGGCGACTCCAAACAGACATCCGTGCCAAGAGGTCTGACAAGTGAGGAATTGACCGCCTGTGTGAGAGGTGCGGTATAGGCCACAATGTTAACAGGGCTGGTCGTGTTTATTAATTGTCCATGTAGTCTACCGGGAGGTTCGGAGGACGGGTTCATTTTAGCACTGTCTGTAATGTTAGCGAGCTCACATACGCGCTGTGATGATTGTCGAGGGAGATCGTCGACTGTAGATTGGTTAGGCGATGAAAGAAGGGTGTCAGTGGACTGCCGATCCTCGTGAGAGGGGTCTTCCATGGGTTTAGATGCAACAGACTGCAAACGAGATTCTGGTGAAACAAAGTCTCCTCGGGTGTGTGTGTTTGACTGTGATATAGATATATTTAGTCGACGGGCCAGTGTTGGAGTTGAGAGTGTACGTGAAGGATCAAACGGGGGGATTGAGGGTTGGTTTAGTCGCTCCAAAAGGTTTATAGGGCGGAATGGACTTGGAGGTGCGGATACGTTGTGAGACGGAAAGAGCCCGTCTTTCCCAGGGATGTAGTTCACGCCGGGGTGTGCAAGGTCCTGCGGAGGAGGCGATGGATTATCGCTTGCTCGTAAAATCCTGCTTGCGAGCACCGTGGACGGTTCTACGAGACGGAATGATGTAAGCGGAATAAACACGGGTGGGCCTGCCACTTACCGTCTGGGGGAAGCACGTCGTTGTCGGGCGTGTCTTCACGAGAGAGGTGAAGAGCAACATCATTGACACTTTCGGACTCGTCATCGGTGTTCGTGTCATGACACTCCATTGGTGGTTGCGGTGGCGGAAGACAAGACAGACACGGTGATCGACGGACAGAGGAATCAAATGGGCCTGCTTTCGTGAACCGCTGCGCAACGACCGACGCGGGCGGTCTGTCTGGTGATTGGTGCGGGTCATTACACCCTCGATGTGGAGCATCGGGTGGTGTGGTGTCGGCGTCGGCGTCGGCGTCGGTGGTCGTGGCGGGGTCCATGTCGCGGTGGGCAACACGGGAGCTCTGTGAAGAATGTGCAAGATGGCGAGCAAGTCAAATGGACGATCGCGAGTACCAGCACTCGTATTCGATCGACTCGGAACGAAGAGATTGGGAGAAGCAACCTTCAAGTCGCGTTGGAGGCACGTGACTGATACCAAGTTGACATTTCAAATTACACACTACAGAGACAAGTACGGACACAGTGAGATGGGGAGAAAGTCCCGGGTAACATTCTTTGGGTACCAAATGGTAAAGAAGGGTAATCCAGATTCCAGACGTATGATAATCCGACATTCGCCGAGTCGACCCACCTGATCATTCACTTCCGAAGAGCTGTAAAAGGTGCTTAGAGGATCGGGGGCTTTCTTGGAGAAGACGAGGTCGAGCCTGGTGGGACGAGTGGTGGAGGAAGACACTCTGCCACCGATTTGAGCTAGATGTTTTCGCATTCAGTCGCATGTTACTCCAATTGACGCAGACGAACCTGCAGATTTTCCTTTGCAAGCAACTCGATCGCCCTCGTCTGTCTGTCCATTTGTATTTTCATATCTTCGAGTGCAATCCTTAGACTCGTTCCAAGGTCTGCTCCCTGTGCTTGCACCAGCGAAACAGAGGCGGAACTTTCGTAGTGGCGCATTTCTTCAGGGGGCGCGTTCATTATGGGTCCTCCGTTGACGGATATTGTGCTGCGCTCTGACAAGGTGGTAGTTCTATCCGTCGCCGTCTCCCTCCAGCCGTCTATGCATTGACGAGGCCCAGTCATCCCATCGGTTAATTTATCACCAATAGGTTTCTGTGAGCGTGATATCACTCCAAGTGCATTATCCCTCTCATTTGCCAAAAGGGTTATCGCCTGCTCCAAACGGGAGTCAATAACCTTGGATATGTCGCCTTCTAGCACGGAAAACAACGTCTTCCACAATGTCTCAAGTTCTTCCATGTGACTTTCTAATCGCTCCCTAGTTCGAGTATGGCCATTTATGACCGTAGCGAGTGCAGGAGTCACAGCCATTGCGGCGTCGGGAACGGCTTTCGAAAGCTCCGAGGAGAGACCGGTAAAGGCTTTCAGTTTATCTTCCTCCCGATCCAGGAAGCAAGTATTCTGAACTATTTCGCAACATAATCTACTCCAAAAATCAGTCGTCTTTAATGACGGAATAATGAAAGCCAACTTTGCAAGACGTTGGAGGGTATCCGAAACTTTTGAGGTTGTTTTGAGCTCGTGTGCAAAGTGTGGAACCGAGGCCGAAATCTTATCCTGGGTTGCGTGTCGCGTGTCACCTCGAGAAGAAGATCCATGCAAGGTCTATGGCTGTCAGCGCCGATCCCCCAGAGAACGTAACTGACGACCGACTTTTTCGACTCTTTCAGATAACCTCGGTCGCTGATTCGGGTATTGATCACCTTCATCATGCACTCTTTTCAACGAATATCCTTGCTCAAAGGAGCTATTGCGCTCTCGGGCATAACCCCAGGAATCAGAATTACGCCTACGGTCTCCATTCCAAGCAGACGACTCTCGATGATCGTGTTCCCGCGAATTATCTCTTTGTTTGCGCTTGAATAAATCCGTCTGGGGTATCAACGGTGAGGAACGTTGACGCTGAAGGGGACTGCCTGGGGAAAACTGGGGTTTATTCTTTCCTTTTGATCTCCCAGTCTCGCGGTTCTCCGGAGAAGGAGTGTCGTCATTTCTACGTTTGAGCTTGGCCCACTGATGATCACTCGGGTGTATGAACCTAGAGAGGGGTTTAGCCTAACACGGACACGCGGTCGCAGCTAGTGAGCAGATACGCGCCGACACTTGTTGCCCTGAGAGCAATATGGTTTTATAGGATTGCCCGCCTCATCGAAGTGCTTGAGGACGGGTTATCAGGCGACAGAATGGATGAGGAGCATGCACCTACACGACAAGGCTGGGTCTTGTACAATGACATGATGGCGAGTGTCGAACTTCAAGTTGTCACTGGCAATGTTCTGGCGGGTGACTGTGACTTTGTGACTTCAGTAACTTGGCTAGAATAGAGTGGACTGCAATACTAGTACCATCGATATCGATACTGAGACTAGGCAGCCAGTTTGCTGATAACTTCAGGATCAATATCTACCCGTGATGCAAGTTATGTCACCGACTTCGTAGTACCCGAGACAATAGTCTTTGTTTAGCTTCGGCCCCCTTCATTCTTTTTTCCGTGACGAGCATGAGCTTTCTCCTCAACCAGGATCGTACGACACAAGTCAGATATCCTCTAGCTCCTGCACTTATCCAGATCAAGGGGTCCCCAGGGGAAGACTGTGTTTCCCTGCAAGAATTCGTGGAGAAAAGATGTCCTAGTCTGCATTTGAAGTTTCATCCTGCTTGGTGGCTTCCGAGGTCGTGCAACGTCCCTTCATCTCAGAGTGAAGACTGACTGTCCATCAGTGGCCACATGCAAACCTTGTACTGTGTCGTCGGTGATTTTTCACAGAGGGACAAGGTGGATTACAAGAGGTAGGAACATCCATCAAGCAATTGTCACCTCAGGTCTTAAACCAACCATGTAGAACCTTTCTTCGTTTGAAGGATGGCGGAACAGTGTCAGTGATAATCCGTGATATTGCACGCTTGTTTAAACAGTTCTGCTGTATAGGGGGCTCGACTTTACTCCAGTGGATGACAGCAACATGCCACCTGATACACCAATTATAGTGGTCATGCACGGACTCACCGGAGGTACAGTCTTCCCTACCTCACTGGCAGCTCCTTGGCTTAGATTCTTCAAGGCTCGTATGAATCATATGTGAGGGCTATCCTGGCACCCGCTTGTCGGGCGGTCTCACAGGGAGGACTCGGCTATCGTGCTGTGGTGGTTAATTTCCGCGGATGTATGTGGTATCTGCAAATAAAAGTGCCATTAAAGATGGGTACCCCTAGGTGCAGGCGTGCCCATCACAAGTCCTCAGCTTTACTCTGCGGGACATACGGATGATATACGTCAAGCCGTGTTTTATATATCCAACCGATTTCCAGCCGCCCCCCTGTTGGGACTTGGCTTCTCCCTCGGAGCAAATGTGATGACTCGTTACATTGCCGAGGAACGGGGATATTGCCGCTTTCAGTCTGCATGTGTCCTAGGATGTGTACGTTGCGCTTCCTAGTTCTGGAGGTGAAACTAACTTGCTTCGTCATGCAGCCGTGGAACTTGACGGCCAATATCCAAAAGTATGCATTTCCCTTGATCCTCGATCGAGGTCCCGCTCAACTGTACTCAGACTTGACTCGACATACATTGGGCGCCATGTTTACTCCAGAGGAATGGGTCAAAATCTCGTGAATATCCTTAGGAAGCATACTTCCTCGCTTACCCGCGATCCTAATCTTGCCATAGCCGAAGCTGCAACTCACGCTTGTGCCTTGAGTTGGCCCACGGTTGAAACATTTGATCAGGTCTTTACCCGAATCGGAGGCGGTCCTTCTCCTCCTTGGCCTTTTGCATCTGCACTTGAATATTATGAATATGCCTCTAGTCACAAGGTTCTCGGAAATATACAGATACCCTTCCTTTCCATCAATGCTGCGGATGACCCAGTCGTTCAAGAGATTCCGATGGACACGAAAGAGAATGATTGGGTAGTGACTGTCCTAACCCCTAGTGGTGGCCACCTCGGATGGTTTGAATCGGATAGTGGATGGGGCCAGGTGAGAAGGTGGGTATGCACTCCGGTGATTGAATGGCTACGAGCCACGGCAGAAGAAATTTGTCGGGATAAACAAAATATTAAAAAACTCCTGGAAGTTGACGGACTGGTGACGGAGGCAGGATCAGAGACACTAGGATGCAAGGTTATTGGTGAGGAGGTTATCATTGTCGGTACCGAAATGGAAGCCGGCATGATAGCTGGCCTATAGATTTCAATTTAGAGGTTAGAATATAAATACAACGCATACGCTCTGTGCCAACTCTGCGCGTTACTTTGCATTCACAACATAAGAGCGTAGAACCAGCTCTTAATCACTGTCACTGAATCGCATGCGATCTTCATCGTTAAGATCTTCGTTCGTCTGGGTGCGGTCGTACTGGCTAAAGTCAACAGAGACAGTCCCTTCCTCCATGAGGCTGTCGTCTTCGTGCTCGAGGTTCCTGTTTCTTTCAAACAGTTGGCGACCTATTAACAAATCCTCGTCAGAGGGCAGCGAGGTCGCAAGAACTTACGAACCGGTCAACCGAGTCCCGATCTTCTTTACCTCCTCTCTCTCCTTGAGAGTGAGCGCACGTAGCCTCTCTTCTTCATCCCGTAATTTCTTCTGTAACATCTCTTTATCAAACCTGGCCTTCCAGGTCCTGAAGGATACAATTGTGACTGGGGTTCCGCGGGTGCGTGCCTCTTCTGCCTATTACTGGAGTCTATCAACATTCTTTTGCGTGGAGTCCGAGTGGGGTCTTACTTCAAGCGCCAGACGCTCCTTTTCGCGCTCCTTTGCTACATGTGCCTTCATGCGATCTTCTACCAAAGCCGACAGCTTTTCCCTGAGATGTGAAACTAGAGTGAATGTCATCGCCATGCCCTTGTTCTCCTCGCCCTACTGCATACTCGACTCGGGTATTCGGCCTTGGAACAATGGTATAACGTACCACATCTAAAAGACCTTTTACGAGTGCTTTGCTTTCTAATTCACCCAGTTCGCCATCGACAGTTTCTAACCCTAGCCTGGGCAGAGTATCAGGGTAGTCATCATTGTAATTGACTGTTAATTTTAGTTTGACTTCTTCCACGTCCTTATATGAATTTGGTTGTGAATGTGAGATTCGGAGAAGCGACTCACAGGGTTCTGCGCCATCTACAAGAGTGTCTGGTTCGATATCAATCTGGATCTGTCTGTCCGATATGACTTTGTATGAGCGATGAGCGAGCAAGCCGTAGGAATACTATCGGAGACTAACTTGAAAGCTCAGATGGATATATAGCCTCGAGAACCTGATGTTCAATGAGCGATGACAGAGTGAGCGCACGAAGGACTTTACAACCTCGAGCTCTTCCTGCAGGACGGACGACATGGCTCATCCGATACCCGATCAATTGGTTCCGAGCTTGGATTACTGTATTTGGTCACAACATTTTCAACTGGATTCATGTCCTGGAGGACTCAGCTCACCCCAGCAATTCTACGACATGTTGTTCCCTTGCTTCCCTACAGCCCGGTAGCAACGAACATCGCAATGCCTTTGATTGGTACTCGTAGTACATACCGGTTCTCCTCCACGTCACCGAAATCGGGTGCCTTTGACCTGCGTGACATGTTTGGAAAAGCACTGGACTTCAAGGGTTCACTGCCGGGGAATAGGTCGCCTGCCGACATGTGGGCCGACAAAAGCAATAGTCTCGAACTCCCTTCTCCTCCTGATACATGGACAGGTGTGTCTGTCAACTCATCAATTGCTTCACACCCAACACTCGTTACAGGCAGACGGCTTGCTGTTCGGGATGGTGATCTGCAGACTGCTTTCCAGCAACTCAACCTGCGTCTGCGGCAGAACCATGTAGCCAAAGAGATCGCACTGACTGTACGCCACGAAAAGAAAGGCGACAAAAGGGCCCGTCTCCGTAGCGAAAGGTGGAGAAGGCTGTTCGCCGACGCGGCATGTGCCGATCTCCTACTTCTTGTCCGTGCGTGCTGATCGTATGTCTCCGTAGGTCAGGAAGAAAGTGCAGCTGGTCAGCACAATACGTCGGCGAGGTGGCTGAACGGCACTGTCGAAGCTTTCCATACCGTATGATACGTACTTTTTTAAAGGCCATTGCGTTAATGGTCATTCCTCTTGACCTTTAGTCCTTCCCGTCCCGTTTACCGCATGTCCGGAACTGCATCGCTTCAAACGGAATGTTTCTACGGATCAACTGCCTCGTACACGTTGCCGTGTGGCAAATTTGATCGATTTCATGACTACTTCACTGTGCACGGTTACCTTTGGTGATACAATAATTGTCGCCGCTAAACGACGGACGAAACTATTCCCGGCAAGAATAAGGTTTTGGGCAAATTGAAGACGTAGCGACTTGTGGGCTTTCTACGATGATTGATCAAGAACCGGAGACTCTTGTGCTGATGGACCAACACACAACTCATCTTTCCCCACCCACAGCTAGGTGCTGTTTGACTGATGGAGATGATATTCAGATCATTATCCGCTGGCAATTTTTGATTTGTCTCGTGTTATTTTGTAATTCAGTTACTAGCAGTCACCCCCAAGATCCATCGAGCTAGCAAAGCTCCGGTGCATAATGGGCTATAACGTGATTAATTTAGTAGATTCGCATCAGTCCTATCAGCGGCATTGACAGCTAACCTACATAACAAGGTGAATGGTTCGAACTATTCACCTAACGGCGGCGTCCCCCAATTTGTTGACTCGCACCCTTGACACCTCGTGTTTACCACGATGGATTGATAAATAGAGCTCTTCTCCTGCGATGCACCGCTTCCTTGCGTCGGAGATAATTTATCTTGCGCACCTCGTGAAAGACAAGGATGGCTCAAGTTCATCTCGTAATCCGCTGAGAGAGAAACGCGATACGAGAGCGCACGCTGATGCATGTATTCTGAATGCCATCGAGAGGAAGACGGACTCTGTGTATTCATTATTGACCCTGCATTCGCTGTAGATTGGCTGCGGATTGGTCCGAGTCCATGCAACGTATTATTCTTCGTGCTCGGCCATTTTTGCGATGCTATCTGCCTCACCTCGCTTGGTCTGTCAATGTGACCGGCGACCGTAGGGAACGAGGTTTCCGTGCGCGTTTGTGACACAACCGCGGAATCCACATAAAATCCATTGACCATGACGATAGTGTACTAACCAGAGACGACTTATAACCACCCTGGAGCTTCTACTAGCTTAGGCTTCCTCCCACCCATTTTTTGCTTGTCGAAATGTGTCATAATGTATGTGCTTCGCTCGCTCCAAACCACGACTCGGACTGTCGTTCCGCTCTAGATAATTGACGGCCGTTACCACACTCCGTGCGGGCATTTCATATCCATGTCGACGCGCCTACAAGACTGCTTGAGGCCTAACTGTCTCTTTAGCAGAAGGCACATGCATCCCGTCGGTGAGAAATTATTCCCAGAGCAGCGCTGAGTGAGACCTTGCTAATGTAAGCTCAAGGATGCAAATCACAGTCTTGTATAAGACTGATGGCGTTGCCCGTCAAAAATCCGATTCGGATCAGTCCCACAGTCTGTTCCAGTTGTCAGATTGGTGGGCCGGTCGTGGTGGGAGCTATGAGATCGTGACCATTAACATTTATTCTGTGGTTCAGCATGCAGCGGCAGCAGCGCTGGCGTTCGCCGCTACGTCAATCAGTACCGATATATACCTTAGAAACCCGTATACATACTAATGGAGACTCGTACTACTTGCTATAGCTTGCTATTTGGAGGTCTAATACCGTCTATTCCAAGTCTATTCTGCTGAAGTGTGTTTGTTTGACCTGTATGTACGTTTGTTTTGCTCAGATTGCATCCTTCCAAGTATTATCATTAGCATTCGGATGCTCCAGATTTTCAGGTTTGTTGCTTAAATCAAACCTGTTAGAGGGCTGGCCGGATGGAGGTGCCGGTGAATATACGTGTCGACTTGTTGACCTTGCCAACATGTTGTAATTCGGTATTGTACTCTTTTTGGTTCGTTTTGTCTTGGCTCTATCAGAGTACCTTGAAGTGGTCGTTCATATGAACCATGGAAGATTCATCGCATGTTTCTATGGAAACCCTACCAAAACATGAACACCGAAATCTATGCCCCATGACTATAAGCCACCTGCCTGGTTTGCATTCCAACTTGTCTCTTCCTGTCCCTCATACTGTTCAGGCCGTGCCAGTGACGGTTAGGTTGGGCTGACATGGCAATCAGAGCATCAGACAACCTGCGACGTTATATACAAGGGGCGGGGCTTCCACCCATGGCTCATCGTTCCCCTCGTGGTGAATCCGCAAAGTCATTTCATGTCACTCTGAACGTTCGCCCAGAGCGGTACCGCAAATTAAGACTCGTGCATACGATCAACGCCACACTCTTTGGAGATATAATCGCTGATTGTTTGCATCCCTTTCGAGTTCTTGTGTGAGCATAACTAACTACCAGACTCAGGGGCGGATGAGTTCGTGCCGTGCACTTCATTAGGTGTAAATGACGAGGATGAACGCACCGGAGAGCGTTTAACCATCCCTTGCGAACCATTCTTCTCCATCGTTCCGTTGCCACTTGCACGGGCCGAAGACATTGAACGGTACGTGATCAATCACATCCAAGTATCAAAGGCCTGACAAAGGCTTCAAAGTGTGTTCGTCTGGGTTGATATGTTTCCTCTAGAAAGCATTCGCCGCATTTTGAATCTTGTGGGCGCAGACTCAGGGTCCTGGAAATTCCTTCCCTGTGAGGAAGGACCCTCGTTGAAGACTTTAACGTGGTCGCACACCAAAAGTGACCAAGGCAAACCGATATTTTCGCAGCACGCATTATGTTTGTTCCTGATGCCGCCTTGGATGCTGTCCGAAAGAGACCTCCGAGAATTTGCTCGAGGCCATTCTGTGAGCGATCGTGTGGTTCAGGAGCCAGGATGACTGTAGAACTAATAATTCCTAGTTTCCTGATTTCTCGTCAGGTTCGTTGGGACACGAAGCGCATAGTGCTCTTCATGGAAAGGAATGGGTTTGGGCCAAGGTTCTTGCCCAGTTAAGTGCACTGACAGGCTAGAACTGATTACTCGGAAGGTCTGGGATACCTGTATCTCTAGAGACTCTCCGTGGTTCATCGTCACCACCTACACGCATTGGGCGTTTGGCGTGTTCTCCGCTGGTGGGTGTTTTGGCCACAAGACTTTGCGGACTCTTCTAACACATGGGCCAAGGATGGAGTGCTTCATTTGTATCCCCTGTCTACCCATTTGACTGTCGTACGCCGACAATCTTGGAAGTCCTTGGCTTCTGGTTAATGTCTGCGATGGGCCATCCAGGTAGATTTATAGTACCCGAAATTCCCCGTGAGTTGGTACATCATAAGCAACTCCTGGTCGCAACGCCACGCGACATTTCTCATGAACAGCCCGCCGAAGCATTAGCAATCATGGCCCTTTGATCGGACGATGTATTTAGCATGTGCATTGATACGCAGCCTTGCGATTAGCACTGTTGTTGCCGTCCAACTCGAATGCATAGATCTTATGTACTTCATGGGTTCAGCTCTGATTGACCACAAACTTGGCCTTGAGTTATTCATCACTAGCGACCGCAATCATGGGTTTAGAAGTCAGCCTACCGCCAAGTCATGCTCGGGGTCATTGATAATATCTTCATTCAGATTCAAGACCAACGACAAGTAGCACAGCCTAAAGGGCTCGTGCATTATTTTGGCTAGCTCTTTGGCATGGGCGACCGTAATGGCTCGAGCTGTATTGCATCAACGGTACGTAGCCCTTGAGCCGTAGAAATTTTGCTGAGGTCCGGATCAACTGGTTACTGATGTCCAACGAAGTATTAACAAGATGTCGCTACCACACCTGTCAGTCATGGACTATAAAAGTATGATAAGAGTGCTATCGAGACGAATATTCCACGGACATACCGTTTGATCAGCTTAAATCAAGACGTGGGGCTTTATGCTGTGCTTCCGGCATTGTCTTGTCGACATACACCTGGGAGGGTGTCAAGGAAGGAGATGTGTTCCCATGAAATGACTCCGGTGTCAAGCTACTGTTATTTGTCGCCACCGGCACTGCGGGGAGTAGCTGCGAGAATGGTTCATATAACTTCGGCCGCGGAGAGTGAGTCGGTGGAGCGATCTGCTTCGGATCAGAGCAAGTGTCACAAGGTTCCCGTGAGGACTGACCGATGTTAGCGAGGAAACATGCAAGGTAGTCTGTGGGTCCTGTACAGAGTAAAATTCTAGCATTATACTAAGAGCATCTAGATGGTCGGTTCGAGCCCGCAAATTCGAAACGGCGAATAGCATCCTGACCTGCAAGGCTCTGTAATTCCAACTCAGAGAACCCAAAATAGTCGATGGCGAAACGAGAAGCATCTGGAGAGCCGGGTTTGTGTGACGGAGGCGTCGGAAGCGAGGCAGATGGCGGAGATGAAGATATCCGAGCATCTAACGATGGGGAATGAGGTCCTTCAGCGGCACGCTGAGCCAAAACAAAGCATGCAGCGGCAACAATACGAGGAGAGAATAAAATGCAAAGTGGCGTGCGGTACCTGTTGGCGTACGTGAGCAGTGGAACGTCACTCTGTAAAAAACTCTTACGAATCGTGCGCCAAGCTCCATGCATACTCCTGGATTTGAGTGCTCGCTTGTTGCGTGTCAAAAATGTCTACTAGGATTACGTGAGGGCTGGTTGTCACGAAATCGAAACAGAGGGCTTCAAGGAGGGCTTCCTCTGTGAGTAGGATGGCTGTCTGCTGCTGCTCGACCTCCTGGCAAAATCTGTGAAGAGAATTGGGTGATTGAGATAGGCAAGGACACTTGCCACACTCTCTGCCGGTACGTGCGAAACATCTGTGCCGGTGATCTTGGACTGACACACCCTCGCAACGTCGCGTAACTTCCTGCCACATTCCTCAGTCTTGGTCGCCAAAAATATGCAAGCGGCAGCAACGTCCTGATAGATTACCGGCTGAGCACACGGCCGGAGAAGGGGAGTGAGACGCTACTTGTCTGTGGTAGTCTTCCATGGAGAACCTCATGAAAGATCGGTGAAACCAGGTCGCTGCGGTAAACATTGCAGACGAAGGCCTGTGGAATGGTAAGGCGGAGGGGATTGAGATCGGAGATGACAAGGACCGCTGACAGTCCGAGGGAAGAACCCAACCGAAACAAGAACTCGACGCCCCTTGCACGATCGTAGAGTTCTTTTCCGATGGTGTAGCCAGACGTGGCTACGCTTGGAGTGTACCGAAGAGCATCGATAGGGAACAACCATTGCGGAGAGACGGCATACTCGTTGGGCGAGGCCCCCATGATGGCGGTCAGGTTCACGCCACCGAATGATCACGTGAGATACCATTTAGGTTCAGCGAAATTCGATCTAATACGCCCGGGAATTTCAGAACAGACAGCGTACCATTGGCTGGCTCCACGCGTTTGTCTTGACATGCCTAATGCATCGAGGCCCCATCATTCGCCCAGGTTTGAACTGCGAAGCCTCCGGAGTCTTGCCGGGCACAGATAGTAGTGGTTGACTTACACCCGCGGATCGGATCTCTTCATTTCGACACATGCCTCGTGCGCTCCCAATGATTTCTCGAGCACTACACTGTGGGTGTCTTGTCAGTGTCACGGTTGTGCTTGCGAGCTTGAACGTCAGACGTCGTTCAAACAGATCTAAACGACGCCGAGTCGAACGTCAGCCTGGGCGGCGGTTTTACATTGGTAACGGCGCGTCATCGTACATGTCGACAAATAAAATAAATAACGGTGATGCAATCGCCCCAGCGCAACTCCGTCCACCGGGCACCGCATCTTCTCCCATTATTCCGTCCGTTCGGTGAGCTCAGTTTTACGAAATCATGACGACACCGACAGATCTCGACTGATTATCGATTATGCTTCCATTCCTTGTTGCCTGCTCCTTATTTTCTCCCAGCGATTCCAAACTCACAGGGCTATCGTCCGTACGACCTGTCGTGGCGCAATACATTTTCTTTCAGTCCGAGTCACAGGTACAAAACTTGTATTCATCTCGACTGTCAATGTTGACGAACTCGACTGAGAGTGTTACCGATTACTACCGCTAATCTATGACCCTCTTAGCCTCTCCTTTGTCGTTCGCAAGGTGGACAATAGGCGTCCATCTGGGGATCTGCATGCCATTCATCTACCGTCAGTGCCCCTGCGACATCGACCGCGTCGGATTTGGCTGTGCACTCACTGTACTGCTGTGGAAACTGGCGGCTGGTAGCGGTGTCAGTTTATCATCTCGACTGTCTTGCGTCAAACCCTTACTATTGCCAGCATGTCTCAGTGCATGCGGGAGGGACGCAAGTGCTCGGATGTTTCGAGCTAAACCGGCAATGACAATCGTCACATTGAATCTAGTAACCGATGAGCACCAGCCATCCTGGACGGTTATGACCAACCATTTGATCGGGCTGCGTGGAGGGTTAGTCAACACTCGGGATACGGGGGGGAAGACATTAGGCGAACCAGGTCATAGACATGCCCGCAGCTCTTGTAGGTGCAGCGTACTCTGTTCCGTACATGGGTCACTGGGTCACCATTAACTGGATGGGAAACATCTAACCTTCTCCAGTAGCACATATCGAATGGGGGGGGGATCGTGATGGGGAGTCACCCAGGTCGGAAGCGCATTTTAAGCAAGTGCAAAGAGAGGCGAGAAGAAGAAACGAGACCGGTCAGATCGTTTCGATATTGCTGTGTCACGATTAGGTATCAATCCCGTTTCTTCTGCCTGGATTATCGCCGGACGCATCTCAAGATGCTACACGAGGAATCCGTTCGGGGCTCCTCGGGCAGGACTATTTTCACCCGGGTCCAACGGCGGATGCAACGTTCTGTATTGTACAATGGCATAAAGAACTAAATGCCCCGTTGCTCCTTTAGTAGGGAATCCGTCAAAAACTCAAAACTAAAAGAGCCAAAACACCTTTGCGGCTAGTGCCGATCTAAATCTATCCCAGCGAACAAGGGCTGGCGAAAACGAGACGAAATGATCCTATCGGAGTCGTGCTGACAGTATCGCTCCAAGTGCTGTGTCCATACTAGTAGTGGCATCTTTAATATTAATGTCGGGGCGGCATGCCGATGGATATAACATGTTCGTGTGATTGGTCCCCACTGTAGCACTGGTCCTGACGTTTTTCAGCGAAGCGGAACCACACCTCAAATTATTGCAGCGGTTTGATGATGGACCGGGCCTTGAGGCATCTCTGCCATACGTACCCTGACCAGGGTGAGATGTATTTCGCGGTTAATCTCGAAAATCGCAGTTGTTTAGGGGAAAAGGCACGGATTATCGGCCAAGTTTGATGAGTCAGTTGGCTGGATTCCGCGTCATGCACTTTTGGCATGACTCCCACAGGGTAACAGCGTGTTTTCGAGACGCCGCCAACAGACAAGACGGACGATTTGCCCATTCATCACTGAATTCGCTTGATTACACCAAGCAAGTGGAACGTTTTGTAGAAATGCGTGGTCGATAAGGTTATCGCAAGCTCTATCGCACAACCAACACAATAAATGGATGGACAGTCACCCCGCAAACATTCCAACTAGATACTGACTGACGCCTTCAGGAGTAAGACTGCCAACGTCAGAGAAGACGAGGGTGATGAGATCAGGCCTAGTGTGGTAACTCTGGTGAGAACAGGCGTGGAAGTATGGAATTTGAATATCACCTTGTGTAATCGACGTCCGGATGGCATGCAATTTGCTCGTGCGTCATGGACCTTTGTGGAAGAGGCGATGAAGTATCATCACCGGAGGATGCGGGCGAGGAAGCGGATGGAAGTGGGAATGCAAGGATGTTGGGGTTGTGAGTTGGAAGATCATACTGCGATAGCGGAAATAGTCGATGGAACTTGTAGCTTTGGAAGGGTGGCGTGAGGAACGAGACACGTGAGAGATAGGGGACGAACCTCTCTGCAAGGGCATAAACTGGGATATTGGTAGCCTTTGCGATGACGGCTATTTGATTGCTGCCAATGGCATTGATCAAGCCACCGCTCTCGACGACGGCCTCTGATCCGACGAGAACGAAATCGACCTTGTCCATGACATAGGACACGGCGGCGTCGAGGACGACGGTGCAGGGGACGCCGGCAGCAGAGAGCTCATCATAGGTACGGTGACTGGAGAGAGGGGACGTGAGCATCGGGAAGGAAGAAGCAGGAGGACTGACCCGAGGCCACGAGGACGTGCTTCTGTGACATAGACGGATATGCGCTTCCTCTTGTGTGCACGGAGGAGGGTTTTCATGACGACTCTGGAATAGGAATGGGTAAGGATCTCGAGGAAGAGGTGAGTGCAAGGGGGTAGAAACACGGGGGAGGGGACCCACGATTGAGTCATCCTTGATGAAGCCGAGGGCGAGATCAGCGATTTTGTCGCGATAGGTGAGCGCTTCTGTGGCGTATTTCCTGCCGTGCACGACGAGCTCTGTCTTGAGATCGGAAAAGGACTGCGAAGGGTGAGGCGGGACGGAGCGATCGCGGAGGGACTCACGTCCGAGTCGTGTGGAAAGAGGGTGACGAAGGCGATGAAGAGCTCACAGCCGGCGTTGACGCTGATGGGGTTCGGGGAGCGTTCGCTGAGGACCCTCGCGCCGTCGTTGAGGGCCTTGACGAGCTCGAACATGGTTCCGGCTGTGGACGGGTGAGATGGGCGCGGGCGGGGAGGAAAGCGGTACCATCGGAGTGCTCGACGAGATTGGAGAGGGCCAAGATGGCGGCGAGGGGAATGGCGAGCTGGGTGGGAGTCGGCGCGGCGTCGGGCGGGGAAACGGGGACGCACGGACCTGCTCGTCGGCGAGGATGGCCTGGAAAGTGTCCCAAATGTCGGTGGGCATGGGAAGACAATTTGCGCGGATCCGGCAGAAAAAGTGGCAGGGTATTTCCCGAAAAAGAAGGCATGGCTTGTCGTCGAAACACGTTGCACGTCCGGCGCGGTCGAAATGGCCATTTATTCTCTCGTCGGGATCGCACCGCACCCGCCAATTATAGTCCCCGCACCCACGCCCGCCCTTGTCTCCTCCTCTCCTCCTCCTCCTCCTCCTCCTCCCCCTCCTCCCCCCCTCCCGGTCCCCCCTGGTAAAGGGCTCGTCCTCGCCCTATAAAGTCATCCTGCACCGTCTCGCTTCCACATATGCAGACACCCCCGTCCTCCACCGCTCAGGTGCACTTCTCCAGCGACGTCCGCAACATGGACAGCTGGGCACGCCGCACAGGCATCCCTCTCACCACCGCAGAGGCCCTCGGCACCACCTATGCTCGTGCCCACAAGTGGCTGCTCTCCCTCAAATCTCAGCTCATACAGCAGCACGGCTGGGAGGAGTCCCTCCCCGCCGACTCCCGCATGCTCTTCTCCATCGAGGCACCCTCCCCCTGGCGCTCCCCGAGCGGCCTCCCCCTCAGCCCAAAACTCAAGCTCCAGCTCCCCATGCATGCCTCTTCCTTCTTCTCCCCAGAGCGTCGCGTACAGTGGCAAATGGTCTTCCACAGCGACGTCTTTGCCACCCAACGTCTCATCGTCCAGCCCATCAGCGACATCCTCAACCTCGTCCAGTGTCTCCTCACCGGCCTCGTCACCCTCGTGTACGAGGAACAGCTCCCCCAGGGCACATACACCACCACCCGTGGTCTCCCTTCTGTCCAGTGGATCAATGCCAACCAGGCTGCCCTCCTCGAGGTCTTTGGCCGTCCCCACTTTAAGCAGCTCTGGAAAGCGTCAAACGACCGCACCACCTCCTTCAAGGTCGACTTTGAGCCCCGCCGTCGCTGAGCTCCCTCCCCCCCCTCAGGGGTTCTCGTCCCGCGCTGGCATCTCGCTGGGCCGTCGATGCGTGCTCCATGCACCTTCAAAGTTTCTAGTGTATATTTCGTCCGCTCGGCATCTGTGATCCGTCGCCTCCTTGTCTTCTAATCCACTTTGAGCATTGCTGTCACATAAAACACTCATTACGCATCCCTCGCATAATTTTCACTTCCGAGTAGATGTCCAAATATCGCCATGGCACTAATCCCCTTATTCATTCTATTGCGCTTTAATGTTTCTACCATACCTCATGATTTCCCTGTCCCTTGTAATCCTCGTCACTCTCTCCGTTACCCTCGACCCTGCTAAGCGAGAAACCCTGCGCATTTGCTGCCATGTCATTTTCCTTGCACCACGCATGGACTGCCCTCCACCAAAAACATGCTTGATGCGTGAGGCATACGTGGTCACGTGGTTTTACCCATCATCATCCTCCGCACATTTGTCCGAGTCCGATGAGCCAGCCAGTCATTCTTTGCCAAAGCACAAATTGTCCACACGGAAACCCCCCGTCTCGTCTCGAATGTCCCACCTGCAACAAGTACGTCTTTACCACCACCCTGCCCCCTTCCTCACCAACCCCATCCAGGCTGGGCATCCGCAGCTCCTTCTTTTGCGGCCAGGAGTGTTTCAAAGCAAACTGTGAGCCCATCTGTCGTTCCGCATTCGCGTTGCTGACCCCCGTGCAGGGGTAAATCATCCCCGATCAATAGCCGCCCTACACTTTTTCATTTCACCCATCAGAAAACACATAAAGTCGTCCACGACTTGGCACGTGCACCTGCTCCAGGCAAGCTTGTCGCCCGACCGTTGGTCTACTAGTCTAAGCTCTTTCTAGATGGCACGTTTAACCCATTTCCAAATTACGTCTACTCTGGTACCCTGCGACCCGTGTATCCGCTTTCACCAAAACGCCAGGTTCCCGATCATATACCGCGGCCAGATTATGCCGAACGTGAAGATGGTGAGCCTGCTCAGATCGTGCAACTCACTCTATCAATCACCTCGCTCCATAGGTGTCCCCATTTCCGAAGTGCGCACGTTGGGTCACTCTCCACGTATCCTCAGTTCAGATGAGATCGAGAAAATGCGGACGGCTTGTCGCGTGGGTCGTCTTCCCTGTTGACGCGTTGTCGCATCATCCTCACGTCTGCCCTGTCTTTCGCAGTTGGGGCGCCAAGTCCTTGACCTGGCTGCGTCTCACGTACGCCCGGGAATCACAACGGACGAAATCGACGCCATAGTCCACCAAGCTACCATCGACCGCAATGCATACCCGTCTCCCCTCAATTATCGCAAGTTCCCAAAATCGGTCTGCACGTACGCAATTTTTTGGTCTCTTACAAGAGCTACTCCCGAAAAAAAATTCAAGATCCATCAACGAGGCCATCTGCCATGGCATCCCTGACCAACGCAAACTGAGGGACGGTGATATTATCAATCTCGGTTGATCTGTCCACTTTCCACCGCTGTTGATTTGCTCACTCGGTCCCACAGACATTTCGCTTTATTATCAAGGTAACCCTTCTTTATGCTTGGATTTCACAACATTTGAGCTGCCTGCTAGGTTTCCACAGCGACCTGAATGCTACATATCCCGTCGGAACCATCGACCAAGATTCAGCAAAACTAATTCGCACAACGCGTGAGTGTTTGGACGCAGCGATAAGAGTGTGTAAACCAGGGGCACTCTTCCGTGATATCGGAAAGGCCATGTCAGTCCCTCTTGCGCCACATGCCGTCCAGTTATTTACTCGAACCAGTGAGCCGATCGCGAAAGCCAATCACTGCGCAGTGGTCCGCACTTATACTGGGCATGGCGTCAATGACCTGTTCCACACCGCACCCAATATCCCTCATTACGCTAAAAACAAGGCTGTCGGAACCATGAAACCTGGAATGGTGGGCCATCCCGCTGCTTTTTAAAACTGCTTGTTGACCATTGTCAGTGTTTCACCATCGAACCAGTGAGCATCGCGATGATGGAGACAATTGTGACTTGACCACATGCACAGATGATCAACTTGGGTACAAACTGGGATACGCAACATTGGGAAGACTCTTGGACCGCGACTACTATCGACGGCAAAAGGAGCGCACAGTTTGAGGAAACCTTGCTGTGCGTGACCCTTTTCATTGGCGCAAGCCATGTACTTATCGCTCGGTGACAGTATAACCGAATCTGGCGTGGAAGTGCTAACGGCAGGGAAGGACTTTGTTCTCTAGGTGCAGTACTCTACAATGTAGTGGGAAATGCTTCCGCCGCCCATATCCATTCACTCCGCTTCAGATTATTCTCAGCGGCCATCAAAGTACATCGCCCGAGCCTTTATTTGTGTACATATTCCTGTCCTTTTTCTCGCCACATTTTTTACGCTAGGGAGTCGTTGGCTAGCTGACCATGTCCTTGGTAAATAGAACTGGGAGTTTAGACACGTTACCCGAACTTTGCTTTTGTACACCATCTTGCTCGACGACACACTCGCGCGGTGGCCCTGAGTTCGACAATGACCGACACGGAGCCATACCTGCTCGTTGAAAAGTGTGGCGCTTCACGGGGGAAGCCCATTTATGTCATCACAAAGCACATTCCGTCAGTCGTATTCCTCGTCGAAAACCATGCTCGTTTACAACCGTTTACAGCGCGACCGATACATATCCTGACCGGACGGTATGTCTTTGCTTGGCTAGTAGGTATGCATGTAGGCCTGAGGTGCGCAGAGAGAGATCAGGTGCATGGACCTGGGCGGCGAAGCTCTGGGAAGTTTCAAGGCGAAACAAGGTGGATGCACCCAAATACAAGTGAGTCACAGACAGCCTTGACGGGGACCCGGCGCTCATCCCGTGCCCAGTTCTTCAACGAGACAACAGGAAATCTCAAGTAAGCGTCCTTTTTTGAACAGAGGGCGGTGGGAGATTGAGAATAGAAACAACAAGATGCACCAACTCCGAATGCGGCATGGAGTTCTCCAAGGCAAGTCTCCAGGAAAATGCCTACATTCGTATCAAAGGTCTGCCTGCGTGATACAACAAATACCCTGAAGCAAGACCCCCTTTATCCGTGGATGGATCTCGCAGTGTATATATGAACACAAACCATGCCATTTTTAACATAACTATAACACAATGTTCAGGTGCGATCGTGCCTATTGATCTCCTCGTTCAGATCTGCGGTGGCATTCGGAAATGTCTCTCGTCTGTCAACGGTTGCTATGCGCTCCACCGGTACAAGATCGGAGAGGCTCTGCTTCCGCTGTCGAGGACGCACGTGCAATCCTTGGCTGTCTGACACCTGGATGCCCGATGAAATGCTAGATAAACCAGCTGGGTTGGTCGCCGTGCGCAGCCTTTGGAAGTCGGCATAAGAGCCTTGTCGAGTGCGCAGTTTGCTCCGGGACGCATCCTCATACGCAGGAAGATAACCGATCACATCGTCGTAATCTCCGTGGTCCTCCTCGTCAGACTCATCCATCGTCGGTGTTTCCGGCCTACTGAGGTCCTGACTGGGTGTGTTCCCTCCCCATGCACTAGTACCGCGTTTTGCAGTGCGACTCCAACCAAAGAGGCGTTCATCGATCCATGTCTATCAAATATTTGTTGTATTCAACCACCCGATAGTAATGTATGCTTACTTACCATGGGATGTATAAGCAAATTCCCTTGTGCATCCACTTGTCCCACACTGCTCTTTCGTCGCCAAACCCCTGAATCAGTGGATGGGGGAGCACTCGCCGGCACCAGGATACGGAACTATAGCAGATGAAAAATGGGTCAAGCCAGAGCAATAAGAGTGAAAACTCACCTGGTCAAAGTCGTCAAACAACTTGGGACCAAATTCGTTGATCACATCTGCTACTTCGTTTGAAAGACGTAACCTCATGGCCTTCAACTTATCGAGATCTCGCTGTTGCCCAGGAATAAGCGCGACAATAAGAGGTCGAAGGGATCTAGTAAATCTTTAAGAAACGAGCAAGAACACAATCGAGATTGACTTACTTGAAGACGTCCACGCCAGCTTCGCCGAATTTAAGTGCAGCGTAGTTCATGAAAGGAAGCGCGCAAATAACGAGGAACGGTGTCCACAGCTGTAGCGATAATGAAACATTGGCTCTCGCAGCGATAACGGTCGCGAGAATGGCGTATAACGTATACAATACGGGGGCGACGCCTAGGGAAATTAAAATCTTCCAAGTTGCGAGAACGTCTCGGCCAGCAACCTTGACGACGGATGCAGCAAACGCTTCTGCTCGACACAGGGAACAATAACCAACAACTCTAACTTCCAGGTGTTTTGCTTACCTTGCGCCTTCTTTTTTGATATGACAGAAGCGATGATGAATATCGGACCGTTCAGGATCACGCCAGGTAATGCCAATGTAGCCCACGCCATCAACAAACCTAGGCGATAAAGGAGAAGACCAAAAGTTTTCCAACTCGCTTTCTTGGCGCGTGGCACCTGAGTTTTTTTTCCAAGGTTCGGAAAGATGCTAGAGGACTAGCACAAAAAGTACACACCTGATGATCGCGAAGACCCAGGTCTCGCAGCAAGCGATTATACTTCAGCACGTCATTTCTAAGTTTCTGGACACGAGGTTCATCCTTGAAATGCGTGTAGCCCTCAAGAAAACGCCGGTTTAGTTCAACCACTTGACCCAGTGTGAGGTGTTGGCCAGGGGTCTTGTAAAGTCGCCGAACAGCCTGTATGAGCTGCAAGACGTGTCTCGACAACAGAAGGCCATTAAAACAAAGTCTCGCACCATGAGAGTGTCAAAGTCAGGAGCTCTGATGGTCACAGTCTTGAGGCCATCATAGATCAAGTCAAGAAACTTCGCAACTGCCTCGCGTTTACGATTGCCGCCTTCTTTGAACATTTCCACCAGTTCCACAGGTACGTCCAGCGCAGTTCCGAACTCAACCACTGCACGGGAACGGAAACGATGGGCGTGGAAGTAAGACAAGCCAACTGGAACAATTTTCACTTTGACGCTTGGATCGTTGACCATCGCCCCGAGAGCCATGATGGAGACGCCAGCCTTAAAAGGAAGTAAATTACTGCGGTCGTGACTTCCACCTGATGTCCAACTGAGCACGCCGATGGGATATCTCAACATGATCGACTGACCTTCAGGGAAGATCCCGATGCAACCTCCTTCTTTCAACCTTTGATAGACTCCGCGATACATCTCCTGCTGGTCGATGAAGGGAAGTGCCTTGAAAGTTAACCCATTCTGTCCTTCTGCCTTAGCTTCCGCCACCTTTTCTCTGACGCGCGCTGTTCCTTTTCCCGTCTCACCTCCAAACTCTCTCTTAATTCGGAGTTCTGTGTCCGAAATGATTTCCACAACCTCAGCTGTTACGGAGTTGACGGCTTTCGACAACATGATTTGCATTTTTGGAGTGAATTCCGATTTAAACCGAGTCCCTTCGCCGATAACAAGACATGGATCTTCTGGAGATAAAATGACGAGGCCAGTCCCAGGCTTCGCCTCATCTGCTGCCCGTGCTACGGGTACTTTCCAGATGGTGAGTCGACCAAACCAACCAACAATTAGAATGCGTACTGCTATCCATTTGACCGGCAAAAAAACCAACCGCCTTCCGCTTCATGCTCTTCGCAGCTATCAGAAATGCAACTCGGCGTCGAGATTCCCTGAACACTTCGAGGTTCATGAGGAGTGCATCGAGAAACTGTGAGGGCGGTTTGTGTGGGCAGTCATAAAGGCTATCCAGAGGCATACCTGATTGTGGTGGGGAGCGCCGACGAAGATGACTGGACCATCACGGGGGATATTAAAAGCACCGCGTGGACGTACTTCTCTAAAAAATATCTGGGTAATCATCCTCCAGAATAGCAGAGAAATATCATATGTGACTGGCGGCATATTGAGGATGGTTGTACAAGTACTCATGTGTTAAAGGTCATGAGGAAGGTCAAGGAACGAGTTGCGGAACATGGCTGCGAGGCACGTCAACACAGCCAAACTCGCTGGTCATGAGGTCGGCTTCCGTTCATTATTACGCTAATCTGCTTGCATGTGCATAGTGTACAATATGTCAGGCAGCCGGTGTGAGTGGGAGATAAAACTAGGAAAGATACGACAGAGGGAAAAATAATCATTCGATAGAAGCCCGCGGCTTGGTCCCACCAGCGGATGAACCATTGCTTGTCACACTTGCCCGCTTGTACTGGAATATATCATGCAGCTTATGAAGCCTGTCCTCTCTCGGAGGGTCCACTGCGTGCAAGGGTGATCGTGGTGCACTTCCGGATTCACGGACCACAGGTGAGCTTGGGTTTGGCTCATTCCCGTTAGCTTCAAGCTCTGCCACCGACCATAAACCCACTGTCTGGGGGTGTAGAATGTGAATCACGTACTGGATAGGGTACTTGCGACAGCCACCGTCCTTTCTAGATCCTCCGCAGCCCGGCTAGCAAGTGCACGGTTGATATACTTTCGGAACGCTGGCCCAGTTGTTTCAAGAAGCTTCTCTACCTTTGGTCGTTTGTGCGGATAATTCTTCAAGAAATGATGGAGTTCTGTAATACCCTCCTTGTGCATCGCACCGGTCGTCTCGCTAGAGATGTGATTGATGATGGTAATAAGCTGGGCCTCTGGGTCCGGTTCTTCCACAGGAGGTGAGAAGCCATTATGTGAAGATACACTTGGGCTGGTTCGGTGACTGGGTGATGAACGACGATTGTTAGCGGAAGTCGACCCCGTCGGGGAGATGGGTCGACTAGAAGCAGCTGAATACGGCCGACTGATGGGATCTTGTGGGCTCCCACTTGTCCTTATTGGGGGCTCTGCAGGTTTAGAGGTCGAGTTTAGTATCCGATACACGTAGGGATACACGATGGTAGCAGATGGATCATCGAACGAAGCAGAGAGAATGTCGTAAGCTTCATCGCCGTAGTAAGCTGAATATGTCAGTAAAGACCACGATGGTACCAACATTAGTTGTTCACACGTACCGACCACATGTTGAATAATAACTTTGATGGTCCGCAACGGCATGTCCCCACAAGGGATCTTATTGGTTGCTCTCGCTCGCCATTCGTTGGGAGGAACAGATTGCAAAAAATGTTCCACAGCCGGAAGAAGCTCGACTGGATCTAATTTGTGTTCCTTCAAATCCTGAGGAATATTACGCGCAAGCTTCCACACGCATTTGAGAACGAGTTCAGCGACCCGAGATTCTTTTGACTCGAGTGGAGTTCCGGCGCCTGGGAACGGCTTGACGATTTGCAGGAGGAGAGCAAACAAGGAACTTGTGGGGGAAGATCTTAGCACAAGCCCGTCCCATTGAATGCTGGCGCAAGCTCACCGAAAGATTGACATTCTTCGGCCAGTCGCAAAGAGCCGCAAGATGATCATATTTATGAATCGCGACAAATCCTTGACCTTGGAAACTACGCTCTCATCTGACTCCAGAAGCCGTAAAGTAAGTTCTTCAAGTAAGGGCGTAAGGATTTCAACAGTTAGCGATTCCGCCAGGAATGTGTGGTCGCAGAACGTGTTGAGAGTCTGTATGAGATGTTTGGCAAGCCGAAAATTTTCGTCAAGCACCAATTCTTCTGGTCTCTCGAATACGTGGGTCATTTGTAGTGTGATCGTCTCAATCAGGCCTTCGGTGTGCTCTGCAAGGTCCCTGTATTCTGGCGAGGCGTGTCCGTCCTCAGGTTTCGTCATCAGTATCTTCTGTATCTTCTTGAGCGCGTCAACACTGCGAGACGGGTCGCTACTAAGAATGCTTGAGATCGTTATTGTAATATCATTGGTAGCATTGGAAGGGGCATCGTCATAAGGAGCAGAGTCCACCAAAGTCTCAACGGTATCACTAGATGGAAGAGGTGGAGTTTCTGTTGTTCGAGATCCATTTGTTCGAGCTACGTATGGCAGTTCGGATGGTTCCTCAGCTGGCCGGATTGCAGCATTGGTGGATAGTGCGGGGACAGACGGCCGGGTTACAGACCGGGGCTGTGCTAAGCGAGAGGGAAGCATGCTTTTAGGACGCAAACCAGACACGGATGTAACAGATGGAATTCCAGAAGTGCTTGTTGCGGACGGCACGGTCGCTCCGAAGGGACCAGGTAGCTTGGAAGTCGTGCGAGTTGGAGATGACGATCGACCAGCGGTTTGCAGGAGTGCGGGGGAAACAGATCGTAACGATCGACTGGGAGAACCGGGGCGTGCAATACGAGACGTCGTGGAGGCGGCGGGACTTGCGGAGCGAGGTATTCCGCCTACTTTTCCAACAGACGGTGATTCTGGTCGTGAACTGGCGTTCACGAGTCGAGCCACTTGCGGAGGATGTGCAGATGTTTGGTATTCTGACTTGACAGGACTACTTGGACCCGCAACACGTCGAAGGCGTTCTTCGAGTTGCGTCTTATCTTTGGGCGAAAGGGGTCCAACCAAGGTCCATACCTTCTCTCCGACAAGCACGTATATCTCACTGCGGATGACATGTTGGCTGACAATTCTACCTCAGTCCAGGGGCTGACGTACCTGAGGACAGACAACGCAGACTTGCGAACAGCAGAGTCTTTGTCAGCAATCATTGACCCCACGATCGGAAATGCTTTGTTGGGCTGATTACAGGCCCCCAATCCGTTACGCTTTAGTATATTTGCCAACTCGTCCAATGCGCCTTGCCTAGTTTTCGCCACTTTTGCTCTTAGACCGTGTTCCAATAACAGGTCAAAAACTCGACTGTATGCATACACTTTCGGCAAGGATTGTATGATGTTCTGGACGCGTAGACGTATAGGCTCGCGTGGATCGCCAAGCTAGAAGTGAGGAATTCGACAACGTTCTGCAATCGAATGCCAAGAGAGCCGCTTACCTTGTAGATAAATGTCGGGACGAAACAGAGTGCCTCCGAATCCTCAAACTGAGCATCCATGCTGCGTAGAAAGGATACGACTGCCTCTATAACATCCAGACATTTGGATGCTAAATTTGATTGTGGTTCGTGAGCCTTGATAGAAACGTATTTCAACGCAAGGTCAAAGCATGCCAGGCCAGCTACACGCATATCGTCGACAGGAACTCCGTATTTGTCTTCTCCGGACGAGGCAGCGAGGAAAAACTCTTGTACAGTAGAGAGCCCAGAGACGTGATCGTTGACCGCATTGTGATCATGACTGAAGAGCTGAGCGACTAATTCTCTGGATACATAAGGCTCCATTTGATGTTGCAGCAGGTCCGCGAGATCCTTACGCGTTGGCCCAGCCTCATTGATCCACTTTTGAAGATCTTTTGTCAACCTTGCGCGTTTCGCCTCCATGTTCATGCTGGAGAAGGGAAGCGACGATAATGCGGTTGGTGTAGTGGCTTTTGAACCAGGAGTAGCAACACCCGGTCGTTTCAGTCCAACCTTCGCCGGCGCTTTCGTTGCATTCAATGCTTCTGATTCTTCCACAGGCTCCTCCCTTAATTCAGGTCTCGCGGTACCCTGCGGCAACTTCCTCCGGACACCACTGAGTTTGTTTGGGAGTCCAGACGGCACAAGAGCTGTAGGTGGCGGTGGAGAGGGTGGAGGGGTTGGTGAACGCGCAGGTGCAGGTGTCGCAGTGACGGCTGGAGCCTTTACGGACGGTTTGGTATGCGGCACGGAAGTGGAGGGAGGGGCAGCCAGTTCTTTAGCAGCCTGGATGATTGGGACAGCAGTTTTACGAGATGCCGGCTTGAGTCCATTCGTATGCGCCATGACCTTGTCGAAACCAACAGACGCAATCAAAGGCGGCAAAAGTGATTGCGCGCCTTTTCTAACATCCGCGCTGCGATCGTCCAAGCAAGAAACAACAGTGCTAGTCCAATTTCCCAAATCAAGCGGAGAAGAGGGGGGGTTTTCCTTAAGATAATCAGATACCCATCCTAAGAGGGATGCCCGTTGAGTTGGATTTGTCGCTTCCAGCGCGGTACCGAGAAAGTGGACCATGGAATCTATGCCCTCACAGGCATTTGCCATCGCTGTCAAGGTCTGGATGGCAGCTGCTCTGATAGGTGCTTTCTGATCGGAAAGCACGGTTGCCACTGGAACAACAAATAATTTCGTATACTTGTCGAACGGCTTTCCCATGCCCACTGCAATCCGTGCGACGATGTCGAGAGCGAGCGACTGAACCGCCTTGTTGGTGTCAACTACTCGGGCTTTCAAGACTTGTGCGATTTCGCCCATAGTTGGCTTCAGTCGTTTATTAGCGCCTTGGTCTAGAATCGTCTGTAAAGTCTCCAAAGCCTCTTTCTTGGTCTTCCACGCATCATTCTTTGAATTGGTAAGAATCGTAGTGCCCTTCAGTAAACCGTCAATCTCGACCCTGGGGAAAAGGTCGTCCAGAGGATCTGCGTCGGCTTTGCCACCTGCGGGGGATGTAGAAGTCATCGAGGCGACATCAATAGACGACCGGCTCGGTTGTGGAGATGGAGTGCCTTCAACCTTGTCAAACTCGCTCTGTATCGTTACCAGGAGTTGTGGATTGATATCCTCCAGAAAATCCTTGATTCCTATACATAATCAAACAAGGTTGGTGTGGTAGATCGCATACTGAATACGTACCTGCACCTGCAAACAGTTTGACTGTGACAAGGGCTTTCGTTGCGCTAGTGCGTACGGCAGCATTAGAGTTCTTTAAGGCGGCCTTGAGAAATTCAATCAGGTTACGAAGTGAGAGCCCGGCAATTCCAAATTCGAGAACTGCTGTGTCCACCCAACTCAACGCGTCGGCAAGAACTTTGGGAGCCTTCTGTTTGCCCAGCGGTTCATAGGCTGAATGGTCCAAGCTAAGTGTCTGGCGACCATGCTGAATAGATAGCAGGTCATACCTTGGTTTAGCACAAATTGCAATGACGTTTTCTCGGCAAAAATAGTGAGTACGTCGCCTGCAGGCTTCTTCAACTTGGCGTCACCAAGTTTTTCACTTAAATGACCAGCTGACAGCGCTATACATGACCTTCCAAAAGACGGACAGCATTCAGCGAGAATGGTCAAAATGCCATACAACTTGGCCAAAACCTGGATAAAGCAACCGTTCAATGGACTATCATAGAATGAAAGTGGGATATACCTGGAAGTTCTTTTCATTCAAACCTTTCTTTGCGATCGCCCTCACAACTACTTCCGCATCTACATCTTGCACTACCCCTTCCAGCCAACTAGTCATCTCTTCACATGCAGCAAGCCTCGTTTTCCAGTTTACGTCTCCCAGCCCTTCTACGACAGATCCGGGTATGAGGCTAGCAGCAAGGGCTTCGGCATCTTCTGGGGTATGTTTGTATTTGAAAGCGTCGAGAGCACCCAGCGCGGCCGGTGGGGGAGGCTTTGCACTTTTAGCAGTAGCAGCAGCAGGGACCACTTTCTTTACTCCAGGTGCAGCAGTCGTGGGAGTACTAGACTTGGGGGGAACATGAGCGGATGCACCACCGTCAGCCTGGGCCCCTTTCTTCCCCTGGATACACAACCACGTCAGTGTCGAGTAAATACGACATCAAAAAGACAAACTAGGAGTCTTGCAGGTGGTTTTCCTACAGGTTTCTTTGGAGGCTCGCCTTGTAGAAACCCATCCTCGGCATCAGGTGGCGGCATGGGTGAATCAGAAGTTGCCTGAGCTGGAGCCTTCATAGGTGGCTTTTTCTTAGGTGGCTCTTTTGAGGCTGGTGGTGGTTTCGGTGGCCCTCCGGAACCAGCTTTACACTTGACAGTAGCTTTGTCATAAGCTTCCTTAACCTTTGCTTTCCGTACATCCGCTAGTCCATCCATCAGAGCGTTGAGGGGCCGTTCTCCAACCATCTTCATCAATGTTCCTAGACATACAGCGGCTCCATCACGAGCTCCTTCAAAACTATCTTCCAAGAGAAGCGCAAGAGGATCCGTGAGTGATTTAATCTGCCCCGGTTGGACTGGACAAGTCGAAGCCGAAAGACAGCGAGCAAGAAACTTCAGTGTCCCCTCCTTAACTTGCGGATTTTTGCTCCCGAACGCTGGGAGCAAGTCAGGGATGATGTCTGGCAGAGATGTCTGGGGGTTCCCGATTAGATGACGATTAAAATCACACAGCCGGAAAACTCACGGTTGTGAAAACGGCATCGAGAGCAGCTCCTATTGCATCCGTGACATTGGTCTTTCTCTCCTTCAGGCGCTCCAACATGGGAGGGACCACCGCCTCCCTAAGCCTTCCAAACGAGCCCATCATTCCCTTGGCAAGGCCCTCCGTGATATTGGCGGCTGTCATGACACAGTTAATATTTGCATCTTTATGTATACAAGCAGCCATGGACTTCGCGAGTTCGGCAAGCTCTGGTGCATCTCGAATTCTGGGAGTAGCATTGACGAGCGTGAGCAGCTCATCCAATACCTCTTTACGCTCCTTCCATTTTGAGGACGTGAGATTAGCTTGGAAATTCAATGGGAGTTTGGTTACGATATCTACAGGTTCCGCGAGGCTGCGTGGATCGGGAAGATCCAGTTCTGTGGACACAGATGATGAGCATTTGCCAAAATTATGTTGGGGCGACTTGCCCGCCGCTGCCTCGGCATCCACAACATCCCCACCGAGACCAGCGTCTGCATTAGCTTCAACCTCCCGTTGGTGTTCTCTCGTCGATCGTTCAGCCTTGAGGGTTCCTTTTCCCTTTCCTTCTTTTTCCATGCCTTCAAATGCTTCCTGCAACTCCTTGACCTGCACAGGTTTGAGCTCCGCTAGCCATGGGTCGATCGCTGGTCCAATATACTGGTATAGCGTATGCGTGAGTTGTGTGCCTTCGGCCCGGACGCTCTTGTCTGCATGGGCAAAAATCTTGGGTAACGCTTTGAGAACCGGGGCAGGCGGTGTCACCTGCGTCCCAAACGCACTGTAAATACGTGGTTAAGTGGCTGGCGCATGAAAAAATGACATCTGTCAACAACTTACCGAAAAACCTCCTTGAGCGCCAGAACACTGGCGGCCACGGTCTTTGGCTGCTTTGCCGCGAGGCCGGGAATGATATCCGCCTGCCCGGAGGTGAACATGATCAGAATAATTAATCCAGAGGTGACTGACCGAGAGCTGATCACACGCACCACCACCCCTGCACCAGAGTTCTCTACCTCGACATATTGCAAAATGAGTTCTATCGCTTGATTCTTTGTCCCTGCCCTGGCAGAACCAAGACACTTGTCAACCAAGGCCGGAAGTACCGCGTCTCTGGTTTTGGCGGCAGTCTCGCCTGCGAACTTGACCAATGCAACTAGACATTCTACACCTTTCTCCTGTGCCACTGCATTGGAGTCCGTAACAATCTTCTTGAGGAGATCGGGGTTGGATAGGTATGGCTTGAACGCCGGGTCTGAATCAGACGCAGTTGTTTGAAAGGTCTTAATCAGAGACTCATAGCCGTTTACACGGGCTTTCCAACTCTTGTGGGCGAGTCTTTCAGATATTGGTAGCGACGAAAAGTCTTCTTCCTGAGGAGGGGGCCCGTCCATGCCCAAGGAAGGCCTTACGGTAAAGAGTTCAACAAAGTCTCTTGCAAACTGATAACCCTTAGACGTGAGATTATGTAATCGAAATAACAGCACGTGACCACTACCACTACCGCGCAGCCAGGGACAAGCCGATGTCAGTGACAAGATCCCAGACCTGTTGCGCCTCCCCGTCTACAGTGCGCTCCTCGAAGCTCCGTGCTATCAAAATAGAGTTGGAATAACGCTCAAAGACAGCTTCCTCGTCCTCTTTCAACCCAAGGTTGTGGAATACCACCATTAACAATAATTGAACGTCCGATGTTGCTTCAAACATGGAGAGCTGGGTGTAGTCAGCTTCTGCCATAAGAAGGTGAGGTAGAGCGTCCTGGAACCCTGATTCTTTGCGTCAAATACTGCTCTATCGGACTTGCATGCGTACCTTTCGCGTCTGAAGAGGCGATGATACATCTAGCCAGTGTATAGCAGGCAAATGCACGGTGTTCCAACTCGTGACCATTCAGAACCTATTGCATGGTTCGGTCAGGTTTGACTAGGTCGTGACTAAAAGGTAACCTGTGACCTGCGGTAATATCCCTTCCATCAGGCGTTGGCAGTGCTTCGTCATCCCAAATTCTAGTCCAACATCGGCAAGAAGGATGGTTCCGACCCTGTATAATGGAAATCTCCCTTGAAATTCGGCATGCCACAGCGATTGAAGGAGTGGCTGGATCGCCGTGACAACTTGTTCCCGTCGCTGTCAATAAAACCAAAATCAACGACGACCTCACGTTCCGAGTGTTCACGCGTACACGGGCATGCATGACCTGGTGCAATTCACTATTGATAAAGGGAAGTTGAGCCACACTGTCATCAAAAAAATATTCTTTTGAAACAAATGTTGAAGATGTCGGCTGGCGGGATAGTAAAAAATCGCGGAAAAACCTGCGCTGACCCCTGTGTGTGTATATGAAATAAGTGGATATGTGATTCGAAAGCAGGACCCACTCACCTCCGACTGCTCCTCAAGGCCAATATATGCCAGATCATGATTACCCAATCTTGATATTGATCAAGTGAAAGACCCCGCCAAGTCTCTGGACGAAGGAGCGCCGCCAAAGCAATTTGATACGATCCAGCCCTTGCAAGCTGTTCGAGAACAGATGAAATAGGATAAAGGTCAATGCCACATTAAGCCATGAAACTAACTGACCCTGTAAGCCCGATTGAGCGCGACATTGAGATGATTGGGGTCATTGTTCCCAGCCTTGGAAAACGCAAGGACGAAGGATTCTTCAACCGCCGCAAGATCATAGCATCCTGGGGACTTGTCTAGCAAATTTTGTGAATGATGGTCGTTGGCAAGGCATACCCAATGTGCTCCATAAAATAGCCTGCATTGCGTGTTGTCCAAGCAACTCTCGTTCGCACGGCGCTGCTTTTTTGAGGTCAATCCAGTGATCGTACAATCCGATGGCCTGGGCAAGTTTCTCGAAGCAGAGCGTTAGAGGCTGGCCCTACAATCGACATCCGTTAGTTGGTCGGGTGGTTTAGTCATATAAGGGCCCTTACGCCCTGTGGCTCTAGGAGTTTTGCGACATCAAAGAGGACCTCAGAGGGATGCAAGTCTGGCTGGATTTCATTCAGAAGGGGCGTGTCGTTCGTAGATGAATCTGGAGGCAAGCGATGCAGCAAGCTGTTTCGGTGTTCATAAACGATCTGTCCCTGCAAATATGAAATCGGTCGAACCAACCTGATGCAGTGCTGCAACGTGACGCGATCACCACTAGTGCGTGCGACTGCGATCGCCTCTTGCAAGAGCTGAGATGTGCGTGTTCAATTTGAATAGCAATTCTCGAAATGACTGCGGACCTTGCGGGCTGCGGGATATTCCTTGCGCACATAATGCATACGCACGAGGTTGAACAATGCATGCTGTCGTATCCCACTACGAATGGAATATGACTGGTAGCTGAGATGAGACGAAATGGCTACGTACGAATCGTTGTGATCATGGAAGCGCTGTTCGAAATATCGTCGTAAATTTTCGGGCCCAATGACATCGTCGCCTGTGGAACGACCCTTCTCCCAGCTAAACAAGTTAACATACACATAGCCTAAAGGAACCGCCTAGTGGAATGACCCACAGTTCCCATGGCTCTGCGCGCGCCGATGACTTCAAATCGGAATTAGTTTTGAAAATCCACATGTCGGATGTGAGTGGATCTTTTTCCACAGAGCTGTAGCCGGCTTGATTGTCTCCTGCACACCACGCCTGGTAGTCCCTTTGAAGTTGAATGACCCCATGGAACGAGAGTTTGATGAAGCTGACGAAACAGCGCCGACAGAAGTAACCAAAGATCGAGCGACGTGACTGGTTGGTTCAGCGGATATTACTGTAGACAAGAATTGACATGCATACAAGGACATTAGGCTAATATCAAACGATGTTCAGTAGACCGTCGAAGGAGAGTCGTGTCATATGCACCTCGTCATCAGCCTTTTCGATGAATATGGCTGGGGTACCTAGAGGACCACTGAACTATCAACGGGGACGGTCTGCAGGGGCGACAAACTGTGAAAAAAATTGGTCAACTGGTCGGCACTCGTGAGTTGGCCTGGCTGGGAAATCTCAATCAGACGACAGCAGGAACCCCAGATGGCCCAGCCTCACCACCGCCTCAAAAGCCAGGAGGAGGTTCCGGACATTGGCGGTGTCAGTGTCGGGTGCGGATCGTAGTACGGATAGGATCTCCTGGTGGGTCCTTGGCTGTACAACCTGACGGAGTGGGATGATACGCGCGCGCGTTGGTGCGAGAATGCTCACCTCAGACACGTCGAAGAGCAAGAACCGATAGATGAACAGCAGAAAGTCTGGCGGGAGGTTGTTATGGAACTCTTTGAAGACCAAAAGAAAGACGGCGACGAGATCAATGTGGTGCGGGCGAAGAACATGGTGAACGGGCGGAGGTGTCCCTGGCTTGTACCGGTGGTGCTCCATTGATATTGACGTCGTGGAGGAGAGATGGGAAGCACCTTCCTCTTTCCGACACCATGGGCTCAAAACTACGCAAGAGAGCTGCACCAGCCGCCCCAGCTGTATATACAGTCCTTGTATTTGAGGGATCCTTGTTCACCTCTCTCTCAGGGCCAGCGTACAGCGAAAAGGCAAAAGGTACCAAGCCAGTCTTCCAAACGGGCTCGCAAGGCTTTTGAAAAAGAGTACATCTCTATCCCTGGCGCCGCTTCCGACCATGACAACGACCTTTCTGGGGACGATGAGGCCTTGTTAGACGAGTTCGGCAACGCCATTGGCTTCCTCGCTGGGTTGGACCGGCAAGGCATTGCTAGGTATGAACCACATTGTCCAGTACCCACCCATCGTGACATATGCAGGAGTAAAAAGGAGACTAAACGCCTCCACCAATTGCACAAACCCGCTCGACAGCCTAGGGTGGACGATCTACCTTCCGTCGACTCGCATGACGAAGACTCGGAATCTTGGAGTACTGACATGGGACGCTCTGATGCAGAGTCACAATCAGACGACGCCCTCTCTGACGAACACCCGGTGGAGCTGGACTCGGATACCGAAATGCCATACGAGCGTGTCCCGCGTGCGCTCAAAATGCCGGCACCAGAGACGCGCCGAAGTATACGTGGCCTTCCAATCAAGCTTTCTGACGGCCGGATACAAGCTTCAGAAAAAGTGACCGTGGCACCAGCTCAGTCTGATGACGAGCTAGACACAGAACATTCTATCCGATCTCTATCCCCACCGCCTGTTGTGGAAGATGTCGCAACTGGAGCTCGCTTTGGCCGACTTGCTGTCACGGATGTGATAGGGAACAGGTCACGCAAGGCTAGGATCCAGGGTGCAAAAGAACAGATAGCCAGCATTTGTCAAGAAATCATTTCCGATCCGGAAAACAGCGTCCGTTTGCCCTCGTCGAGAATTCTACCATCACGTCTCATGTCACACCACAGTTAGGTCTACTTCGGCGTCTGCACACGTTTTCGCTCGAGACGGTCGCGGCCCAGTCGCATCCGGAACCAGTCAAGAATGATCTTGCAATCCGCAAATTGGCCATCCTCTCGCAGCTCGCCGTGTTCAAGGACATCATTCCTGGATATCGGGTACGAGCGCTGACAGACAAGGAAAAAGCCGAAAAGGTCAGCCAGATGGTGGCCCGAACACGTGAATGGGAGCAGGGCCTTGTACTCGTGTATCAATCCTATCTCCGCGCGCTCGAAGCCGAAATCAAAGGTGAGTGTTACTTTGCGCCGCCTCGTGGTCCTGTTTTGAGCATCCATAAAGCCAAAAGCGACCTGGCCGATGTCGCCCTCAAGTGCATGTGCACGCTTGCTTCGGATGTCACGCATTTCAACTTCCGGGTGAACCTTGTAGCATGCATTGTGGCACGATTGAGCAGGAAATCGTGGGACGAGGTACGTGTTTTCCATGCGTGTAGACGTGGCCTCACAATGGACGCAGTCATCCGATCTGTGTTTAAACACGTTGATCAGCGTCTTCCGGAACGATCTGACGGGTGTGCCATCTCTGGAAGCCGTACAGCTGTTGAACCGGATGATCAAAGAGAGACATTTTAACGTGCATCCAGAGGTTCTCAAATGCCTCTTGTACCTACGGCTCAAGAATGAGCTGAACGTGCGCGCATCGGACTCTGGAGTGGACAAGGAAGACAAAAAGAAAACGCAAGCCAAGGGAAGGACGGCCAAAGGCAAATCGACGGAGAGGCCCTATTTGAGCAAGAAGGCGAGGAAAGCCCTCAAAGAGAAAAAGGGGATTGAACGTGAGGTACGCGAGGCAGAAGCGGAAGTAGACAAAGAAGAACGTGCTAGGACGGTGAGTGATGGAAGAGATACGTACTACTTTGATTATCTGACGGGTTTGGCAAAGCATACGGAAACCCTGAAGCTTCTTTTTGTATTGTACTTTCGAATACTCAAGAACCCTCATCCGACACCTCTTTTACCGGCGGCCCTGAGGGGTATATCCAAATATGCGCATCTCGTTAACGTTGACTTCTTCAAGGATTTGATGCAGGTGCTAAAGAGCCACATCATAGTGCGAGAACGTAACGAGATCGGCCCGCCTACTAGTTTTCTGGACCAAACCGCGGACGTACAGCATCGCTTGTTGTGTATTGTGACGGCGTTTGAACTCTTGTCTGGGCAAGGTCTGTCGCTTGTATCGTTTCTTGTGAACGCTGTTGACGTGTTCCAGGCGAAGCGTTGAACATCGACCTCGGTGATTTTGTCAATCATCTTTACTCCATCCTATTACCCATCACCGAGTGCCTGCGCGTTGACGACGCGTGTGCCTCTGGATCTCGACCGGCGCATCATGATCCGACGCTCGCGGACATGCTGTTTCGGGCGCTGTCGATGGCGTTCTCGCCGAAAACCACGGGCCGCACTTTGCCGTGGCGGTCTGCGGCATTTGCCAAGCGTCTGCTCACCGCTTCGCTTAGTTGGCCGCCTGGTGTGGCGCTCCGTGCCGTGGATTTCGTGGAGAGCTTGGTCATGAAGGAACCCAAACTAGAGGCCTTGCTGACGACGGATGATCGCCACGTAGATGGCACGTATCTGCCGGACGTCGACGACCCTCAGCTGAGCCATCCGTTTGGAACGTCCATGTTTGAGCTGCTGCAACTACAGCGACGCCACTATGATATTCGAATACGAGCATCGGCCCTTAGGCTGTCTAGTTATACCCGGACGTGACAGTGATTAGACCTAGCATGGGTCCCACAGCGTATCTACACTACTTGACGTTTCAACTAGAGAGTACAGGCACAAGAAAGAGGATTAGATGGAGTGCGAATCGAACCCAAGGCAGAACCGTTCAGACAAGACAATATCCAAAGAGGGCAACGAATGAGATTAAAAAAATACAAGTGTTCAATAGCGATGCATGTCCGAGAGATGGTCGTGAGGGTCATGAAAGCAAGGACGGCATCATAAAGGCCGCCGAGTAAGACGACGTGCCCGAGAGGGAGGCATCCGGGTTGATAGCTGACAAGGCATAAGATAGAGACGTCTGAGTAGGGAGGGTGGCGCGCGGTATGCACTGCCCAGACATATGGGTATAGGTGGGCAAGATGGCATCGGTGTGATAGGTGGTGTGTGGGCTGGGTGTCCGTTCCGAGCGAGGGTTGTATTTTTGGATGGCGATGAGCTTGGCAGCGGGCATTGATTCGTACTGCCCTCTATCCAGATCGTAAAAGATGACTGCAAGGACGACATCGTTGACGATAATTTTTTGGACGATGCAGGTCGGCGAGGCTGTGACGGACACGTGGTGAGCACGAGGAGGAAAACCAACTGGGAGGATACGCACTGGAATCGAGCCACCGACTGCGGGTCAAGGAAGAGTCTGGGAGAAGAAAGGAGGCGGATTCGAGCTGATCGGTTGGGCTGGCGGACATCAGGGTGCAAAGGTTGGACTCTCTGGCGGAGCACTGGCCGCGAACAAAGACGGCAGTGGAGCAGCGGACGGTTGCCGAGGGCCGCATGGTGCAGGAGAGCGAGCCGTGTACGCCGTGGAGGGCCGGAAATGAGGGGACGTCGATCGGGGGGAGATGGAGTTTGATCCTAAGGACGAGTGCCGGGGAGGGGTGGCCAAAGGGCTGTACGGAGAGGGTGTCGAGGGGGAGGGAAAAGGAAGGCATGCCCTCTGCCCAGAGGGAGAAGGCGGTGAGCGCGATGGGGCAAGGGTCGGCGGTGAAGAGGAGCGGGGAGTCGGGCAGGGAGGGCCGGATGGCGGGCTCGGGCGAGTAGTCCAAGGCGGTGTAGAGGGTGTTCGGGCAGGAGAGCGTTGCCGAGGGCCGGGCGGGGTCGCAGGTCCAGTAGGAGGACAGGGGCGAGAGACGGCGAGGATCGGAGCACGCCGAGAGGGAGCGCACGCGACGTGCGTCATCGTCGATGCGGTGGGGACGGAGCTGTGGCAGGGGAAGATCCGGGACGGGACTTGGGCCGGAACAGACAGACCGGGGCGGGCAGGACGAGGTGGCCGAGCCAACCGAGCGATCGGAGGAGGGGGAGTGGTCGTCGAAGAGGCCGGCGGGGGTGGGCGAGTCCTCTGCCTTGATGTTTGGGAGGAGCGCGGTCTCGAGGGAAAGCTCTTCGCCCCCTGCGACGAGGTGGTACTCTGCGGGGGGTGTGAGCGGGAGAGGGACGAGGGGAGGAGGGGACGTGCCTGGCTCGCCCTTCCACATGTTGCGGAGGACCTGGATGTGGCTGGCGACCTGTTTCTTTGAGCGGTCGACGCCGTTCTTCTGGAGGTAGTCGACGAGGAACTGGTTGCGCCAACGGGAGCGACCACGGGAGTAGGTCGCCCACGGGGATTCCCAGTACTCGCGGAGACCTGTGAGGGGTGTGAGGAGGAGTGGGACGGGGAGGAGGAGGAAGAGGGACGGGCCTTGGACAAAGACGCGTTCAATGTCCTCTGGCCAGACCTCGGAAGAGCCGTCCTTGAGGAGTTTTCTGTGCTTGCGCTGGGGCGTGAGGGACTTTATGACGGGGTCGGTGGCGCGCATGGTGGTGGGGGAGGGCTGAGAGGCGGAGGGTTATATAGGAGGAGGAGAAAGACTAAAGATCGGAAAAGGAAGGTGGGTACCACTGGGTCGGATACGCACTAATTGAAATGCCCTGGAATAGGCGAGATGACCGATCGGGCGAAATAGAGTTCGTGACCACGCGGAAATGGAAAGTGCCCGCCACAGAAGCGGAGTGAGAGGGTGGGAAAGACACACATCGGGAGATCGCATGCCGGGGCCAGACTCGGAGTGCCAATATTGCATCGCCGCTAGAAACACAGGTCTGGCCATGGAGCGATGGCTGCGACACAACGTGCGCGCGTACGAACAGCCCGAGCGCGTCCATGCCGACGTCGAGGCTGCCCTTGCCCGCTTCCCTGCCCTGAGACCCAAATCAGATGTGTACAGTCAGTTTGTTGCCCGCATTGTGTGCCCGTGTTCACCCCTCGCAGCATACGACGATGGCCGTGCCCACCTCCTCCTCTGTCTCCACGGCCTCTTGCCCATCTCGTTCAGGGGCGCATCCTACAACATCCCGATCGCAATCTGGATCACCAAAGAATACCCCCGCCACCCCCCGATCGCATATGTCGTCCCCACCAGCGACCTCCTCGTTCGTCCCAGCACCCACGTCGATCTCTCCGGTCGCTGCGACATCCCGTACACCCGCGACTGGGCCCGAAAACCAGAGGCAAGTATCCAGTCCCCCGCCTGGCCCAGCTCACCCTCTACAGCCCTGCAACATCGCCGCCCTCGCACAAGCCATGCAGGAACTCTTCTCCCGCTCGCCCCCCCTCTACGCCAAA